>JAJJWX010005328.1:0-177485 GCA_023529315.1 Papaver bracteatum
AAATATTTGCACAAAATGACATCATGGTTCTCCCATTGTAGCATACATCGAATATAAGCTTTGATATGTTGGAAAGCACATGTAGTCCCATCAAATATACTGGTTAATACCGGTAAATTGCATTTTGGAGGTATCCCTCCTAATTGTACCTCTTGAGTAAATGGAGTTTTCGCAGCTTCTTCGATTGCCTCATCAAGTTGTCTTCTTCGTCCTTCTCTTCTGTTATTTATCATTCTTCTCATTTCTGCTAATTCTCGCAAGATTTTTTCATTCCTATCAGAATTTTTCTCCATTGGCCTTTTCAACGCAGCCTCTCTTCGTCTGAGTTCATGCCTTTCTTGTCTTGCGATGTTTCACGCTTCTTCTCCAACATATTGGTTTTGTCTTCTTCTACGATTTTCTTCTTCTTGCAAGTTAATTTGTCTTTCATTCTCTTCTCCGCGAATTTCCTCATCCCTTACTGTTTCTCTTCGTTGCCTTTCTATGTCTCTGCAAATTCTCTCATATTCCTCATTGAGATTATCATTATTACGATTTTGCGCACGTCGTCTTTCTCGATTATCATGATTATTCTGACGCAACGCTGTTTGAATTTCTTGTTCTTCTACTTCTGCTCATAATCTCTCTCTTTCTCCCGCAAAATATACTTGCTCAATATAATGCCTCTCAATATCATCTTCGATTATTCTGTGATTTCTTCGAATTTCTTCATCACATAACATTCTCCTTCTCTCTTCTTGATTTTATCCCTCATCCTGATTATGTCAAATGTCTAAAGTTTCTCCGCATGGAATATAACGATCATTTATCAAATTCTCGCCAATATTTTGTATAGGGAGATTTTGTCTTGTTTCTTCTATATATGATCTTGAATTTGATCTCATGCTGCTTCTCGATCTTCTATTTTGCAACCTCAAATTTTCCATTCTTAATTCATGATTTTTCCTTGTAAGATTGGCACGTTCTTCTGCCTTTAATCTTCTTTATTCCTGTATCCTTTGTCTCAAATCATCTACTACTTCATGCTCTTCATGAATTAGTCCTCCATCCATTTCTTGATTTCTTTCCTCTTCTTGATTTTTCGCTTCTTCTATCGAATCCGACCTCCAAGTATGCACACTTGCTCTATCATAATCCACATTTCTATCTTGTGCTCGTGTTTGTTGATTCAGTGGTTGGATTGAATTTTCTGCTCCATTTCTCACTCTACTTCTTCCTGATCTGATCCTTAAAGATCCTTCCAATTCACCTGTTCCTTCCCCTGCAATTCTTTTACTTCTTCTCACTGTTGTTGGTGGTTCTGATGTATTTCTTCTCCTTCTAGCCATTTCTTCAATTCTAATAATTTCTTCAAATCTTCAAGTTGTAATTTGAGATTTATCAAATTGATTCTCCCTGTTTCTGGGCGCCAAAATGTAGTTGCAGGAATTCCCACACTACACCCTATTCAAGAATTTATCAATATTTATGACATAACTTGAAGATTAAAGACACTTTTTTATTAATATGATCTTTAAGGAATTTTACAAAGATCAAGAACACAGAACACTTGATAAAGATTTTTAGTAATAAATATTCGACGCACAGGCATCAGAGCTACCTCTGAGTAAGCCATGTTTCAAATGGTGCAAGTGTATTCAACGATGATGCATTAACAATCACCGCACGAACGAGTATTTCAAAATACGACGAAACGATAAACCTATGCACAATAGGATGAAAAAATAACAAATAATTAAAAATTGACCAAGGTGCTGGGAGTGTGGAGCCACTGACCGGCCGACCGTTCCGTGGTCAATCCCACACCAATTTCATATTTTTATCATATTTTTGTTGTTTTCCTTGAGTTCATGAAACCTTTCACTTGAACAAATATCCTTTGTTTTGAGGAAACTCCTCAATTTCATGGTGCTTCCTTCGCGCGGAGGAAATAATATAAAATTAGGGAAACATGATGGGGGTGTGACCATTGGCCAACCGACCATGCCTTGGTCCTAGTCGTTCCCATACCTCATGGTTCCTCATTATTTTATTATTATTGCCCTAATTTCATGAAAACTCCTTAATCTCATGATATTTCCTTAGTCCCATGAAAAATAATAAAAATTAGGGAAACCCGTGTGCACGGGCCATGGCCGGTCGGCCAAACCCTAGGTGGCTCACACGTCCCACTTTTTTATTAGCATATTCTTTTATGTTTTCATAATCCCATGAAATTCCTTGATTTCATGATATTTCCTTTAAATTATGAAAATTCCTTCAAATCATGAAATAATACAAAAAATTAGGGAAAAACGCATGGGACCTGTCCCCGGCCGACCAACCATGCTCCAAGTCGGTCCCACACACACCCACACGTCCCTTATTTTATTTATTATTATTTTTTTATGTTTCCTTCGTCTCATGGAAACTCCTTGATTTCAACAAAACTCTTTAATTTTGGCAAAACTCCTTCGTTCTATCATATTTCCCTAAAATCATGAAAAATATTACAAAAATTATGAAAAACGCTTGGGATGGCTCCCTTGACCGTCCGGCCTTGCCTTGGCCATGAACGGTCCCACCCTTCATAATTCTTTCACTTTTTCAGTATTTTCCTTCATCCGATGAAGTTTTGACGGTTTTATCAAAAAACCTTAATTTTGTCATATTTTCTCAATGGTCGCTCAAACGTGCACCGGAAAATATCAAAATTCGCAGGACTGAGACACGGACGTCTCAACGACGAAAGAATGTTACCTTAACCAACCAAGGTTGGATTTTTGGCTCGTAATGAGCCAGTCCCACGTGTTTTCACAATTTGACCTAATTTGCGCAATTGCACGTATTGGGTCCAAAAACTCTCCAAATAATTTCAGAATTTGACGGAGCGATCATCATTTGATCCCATGACCACCCAGGGCCGGTTTCATAACCCCTTGGTTTGTCCCTCACCTTATCATAATTAATTAGGTTTTATCACCTAATACTGAACCCAGGAGTAATTCAATAAATGATTAAACCGGTATTTAATCAGTTTTTCATCAATTCACCAACTCTTCAAGGAGGTCTTAGTTTTTGCTCACGCGAGCATATGAGAATTTCATGATCGATACACGGTCCAATAAAGCTAGTTCTCCTTCATTCCATGGTTAATTTTTAAATAAACCATCAATTGGTCATCAATTGATCAAATTAGGGTTTCTGAATCCAAGGATCATGATTCCAGATTCAAACACTAATAATTTTGCGATGATCTCATGATCAGTATTCTTATTAATTATTCTTGGTTCAACTACCATCACTTTAATTGATGTTTTATTTTGGTCATGCTGCCAATAATTCATCAGATGAGCAATATTTACTCAAACCAACGCTTAATTCATGAGTTGCAAAACATTTTACAAAATCTTGTTTAACTCAGCAAATACGTGGACTCATCGTCCCACGAAGCCATGAAGTCAACAACTGACTAAATTAACCACGAGACATCAATCGTGTCATTTGGGGGGGATATCAACTAGGGTTTTGGTCTGGAGGTCTATGACACGTGTGTTCAAACACACGATGGAATATGAGAAAGTTGTGCAAACAGTTGAAGGAGTTAAAAAAGTAGTGGGTGGAAAATTAACCAAGTCTCCGCATGATGAGCGCAACTGGTTTCAAGCACTATTTCCATCCCTCCACTCTTTCACTCCATCAACTGTCACACTTCATGGGATCATGGTGTCTACAATTCCAGCAATATAAATAAGTCTCTGAATCATGATTGAAAGGACAACAACGGCAGCAATGAAATTAACGACGATTTCACGCCTCACTTATTAATTAAACAATTACTCTCAACTGGGTAATTTCAATCATTTAGAACTTATCTTATTCAGAATTCATAACACACATACAATCTTTGATTACCATTGATTCCACACATTTCTCAGCTTCCCTCCTACAGATCAACCCATCCTCTCTTGTGACCTAATTTACTCTGGAACGGCCATTGTCTTGGTTTAGGCCGGAGTACTACAGATTGATCTCTCGAACTTAAAGCACCCCCTTCGTAGCGGTATATCTATGTGAGGTTGAATATTTTGCTCGGTTCAAGGAATCTCCTCTGTACGGTTGTCTCCTCAAGTCCGTAAAAACCAGCAAATCGTTTTTCCCCATCTACAGATTGGTGACCACAGTGGGAGATTAATCTCTCGGTTGCAAATTCAAATTCATCATCAAGATGGTTGGTCTTAGGTCAGGATCCGTTACAAATCCTAATGCAAACATTGCTAGCACAAGCAACAACGAAGACATCCCGGAAACAGTTCCGGGCACTAACACCGACGGCGGTAACAATACTCCTCCTCAGAATAATGCGGAAGGCCACCCTCTGTTCGGCCAACATTCCAAAGAAGTCAGAGGAAATGCACTACATGCCCTTGCTGATCTCATCAAGGCATAAGAAACTTTTGAAAAAAATCAGACGGACATGGATGCAGCACAGCAAAATCTATTCGATCACTTGAAGACTCTTACTGACAAACTGTTAGAGAAAACTCAAGACAAAGGGAAATAGAAGGAAAAAACCTCCGACGCTGCTGATCCTGAGGTAATTCCAATTCACACTGTGGATGAAGATGAAACCAACAAGGCTACGGACAATTTGTCAACAAAAGAATCATCGAACTTTATCACCCGGGAAGACTTGGAGCGCCTTCTGGAGAATCATGGAAAAGACAAGACATCACATGATCATCGTCACCAACCTCCTTATCTCGCCGCCACATAAAGGACTCCACTTCCTAAAGGTTATATCTCTTCAACTTTTACTCTGTATGATGGAACTGGCAACGCTCAAGAGCATGTCTCTCGCTTCCTTGAAGCCTTAGGATAACATGAACATAACCATGTCGTCCGTCTCAAGGAATTCTCAAAATCCTTGAAAGGAAGAGCATGCACCTGGTACAACAACATCGCTCCTGGGACTATCAATAATTGGGGAGAAATAATTAACGCCTTTTACAGAAAGTACTTCTTCGTGTCAGAGCAAGTCACTTTATCTGACCTTGGAAGGATGTTTCAAAGAGTTGGTGAAAAACCCAATGACTTCGTAAAAAGATTCAAAGTTCAAGCCTTGCATTGTCATGATCCAAACGTCACAGAGCAATAACTGGTGGATTTGTGCATCAATGGCATGCTCTCGGTCTACAGAGCATTATTGGAGAATCTTCAATTCCAAACTTTCTCAGAGCTCCACGAAGCTGCCAAGAGATCAGCAACCACTGCACCCGCTCTGTTAAAAAGAACGAAATCTACGAAGGCTGAAAAAACACGAGACACTCGAGGAAACAGACGTCTGGTCAACAAGCAGTACAACCTGCAGCCTTCCACAAATGTTGTCACAGAAGAGAGCAAACGGAAAGTTGAACCACAACGCAAACATACTTATTCCACCCCTTCAAAGGCACAAAAGAAGGATAATGTGCAAACTTCTCCTCAGCATATAGAGGATCCAGAAGCACCTGACTTTCCCTGCTCCATTGAAGAAGTCGTCGAATTTCTGGAAGCCTTGATTCAAGATGGTGCAATCAAATTGTCATATGTCAAGAAAGAACCAACTGAGGAGGCGATGGAAAATCCTCGGTACTGTCGCTTCCATAGGTTCGTCGGCCACCCCACCAGCGGTTGGAAAACTTTGAAGCGCATATTTAAGGAAAAGGTCGAGTTAGGGTAACTTAATCTCGGAACTGAAGGAGTGCACAGAGATCCCCTTCCTGTCAGAACTTTCTCTATTTCCGAAGCACCAGTCAAGGAAGCAGTTCAGTCATTAATAGAGCATATCTGCGAATTGCTATATCTATCGAAGGCGCAGAGGGGAGATATAATTACGGCTTTAAATCACATAGTTTCTGGCAAACACCTGCTGATTTCAGATGTACCTCCTGAAACCTTCAGCCACTGACAAAATAATGTACGACTGGGGACTGCTCACCACAGTGCACATCAAAGGAATTGAATTCAAAAGGGCGTTTGTTGATGTTGGTGTTGCTGTCAACATCATTACTTTAAAGACTCTTAGAGCTGCCGGTATTACTCGACATGAGGCTACTCATGCTCCCACAATAATCAGAGATCACGAAGGAATCCCCAAGGATGCATATGGCTTCATCAATCTCAAAGTTACAGAAGGTTCGGTCTGCACTGAGACCAAATTTTACATAATTCGGGAAAACCCTGGATATGACATGATTCTTTGGCGCGCATGGATCCACAATGGAAAAGTTGTGCCTACACCTTCAGTTTCACTTTCATCTGCTGAAGAAAACTCCGACTCGGAAGAATAAACGGAAAATGCCTCATCATTTGAATATCTGGAGGAGGTCAAAGCCTTGACATAACTTGCACAGAAGTCTGGGAAGAATCCAAATGTTTTTGTCAAGAGAATCTATGCCCAGGCAAGTCTTATTCCTTCTCATATGCCCATATCGTCAGTTTTCAAATATACTCATTTGGTTCAAGGGCTTCACTCCACAAATGACTTAGCAAATGCAAAATGCTATGAGTGGATCATTGCACCACAACAATATTTCACTCAATGGCTGTGTCTAGTTCCTCTTCAAGTTGATCATCCAATCAAGCGATTCATCGTAGAAGATATGGATAAACATGACAGATAATATGAGGGATACTCCCTCCTGCGCGAGTGTCCGCATGTTCCACAACCATGAAGTCTCATCACACGAAGAATTCCAAATCAACAGAAGATATTCAAGGAATGGAACGCAAAGCCAAACAAGTTCAAAGAAGGAGATTTGGTTCTCAAGGCAGCTAAACGGGATTTCCATTCTGCAAGGAACTCTAATTGGGAAGGACCATTCATGGTCGCTAAATCCATAATTGGAGGCTATTACAAACTGATCAACACAGATGGGTGAACCGTACCAGTAATTCACGAGAATTGGCTTAAGGCTTTTTTCTGAGATTGTTGGATATTTGGGGTACTGGGCGTTTAAGCATTCATGACGTCTGGATTTGGCATTTTAGGATTTCCTTTCATTGTATTTCAATTCCTCCAAAAAGTTTGCAATGCTTGCAATCAGTATTTGAATTCAATAATTTATCAGAAATTCAATTCATATTTCTTCAAAGAAAATATCTATCGAATCAAAAAAAAAACCTTAACCATCTACCAATCCAAAAACATGATATCAAAACCCAAATAAAACCTCACATCTCTCAGAAATTCAGAAGTTCAAGAAATTATGGAAAGTAAATCATAGAAAATCAGTGAAGAAAGACTTTTGCGCCTCTGCATCTTTCAAAGCTTGCAAAGCCTCCTTCTCCTTGTTCAAATCTTTGGTCAGCCTGGCAATCTTGTCCTCCTTATCCATCACAAGACTGTTTGGAATGGGTACATTATTTTCACACGAGTCTTTGATAGCATTCATCTTCTTACGGAGCCACATCACATTGAAGCCAAGTCTCTCAGAATTCTCCAAGTTGAACTCCCAATCAAAGAGTACATCTGGAGTCATAGTACTTCTAGCCCTGTGATCGCTTGTCAGACGACACAAATATAATTTCACTTCCTCACTTAACTAAATATAAATATAGTATTCGATAAGAAAGAGTTCGTATCCGCAGAGAGGCGATTGTTGTTATGCAATTTTCAGATTCATAAGTAACAAAATAACCCAAGTTGTGTTTTTGTTTTTATCAAAGTAATAATACTAAATAAAGCAAAGTAAATAGTTGGAATAATCAATAAGGAGAAGATATTGGTTAAGGGATAGTATCATTCATAAACATGTATTTTTCATCTACGATTAGAATTGGTATTTAATCTCTCAATTATCAAAAGTCCTAGGATATCTTGATCGCAAGAGTATCCCGTTTATTTCTTGATTTTATCACAAACAACATTAAAAGATGTTATTGTGAAACCTTCTTAAAAAACAACCTAAAGTGTAAAAGCACAATTAGATTTAACTCCCTAAGAGCAATAAGTTCTATGAAATAAGACTAATCGATGCAAACAAACGTGTAAAAGCAATAATTCGTTTTAACAAAGGTTATGATTCATATGCGATTAAAAAGATGTATCACTACAAGTATTAACCACAAGATGCTACTAAAAATCAGAGATAACAACTTTTACGTATTGAAAAACCGAATATATCTATAGAGATGAAAACAAATCCAATTGATTCCAGACTCAACCAAACTAGCATTCAAATCATATGATAATATAAATAATGAATCACAAACGATAAAATTGAGACAAAACTAATTCATAGAATCAAATAACATGCTTGAAGAAATCAACTTTTATCCCATAACCAATTATTGTATTTAGCTACTCATATTCATGGATTTCATCATCAAAATATTCAAAGGAATACTATGAAACATAAAAGAGAGCAAACCCTAGAAGTAGTTCTCTGCAAAAGCTCCAAGAATAGAATAAAAAACGTTTTTCTTCTTTGTTGTAGAAACTCTCCTTTTATAGCCCTTTGCTTTCCAAAAATAGGTCAAAGTCTTCAAAATATTCAATTCCACGTCCATCTACTAGTCCACCAAGCCCAGGTGTGAGAAATATGTCTTTGGAAATTTTGGGTCCAAAACTGGTCGCCGGAATGCTGACGGCATCACCGGAATCCGGTCGCCGGCGCCGGAATCCGGTCACCGGAAAACTTCCTCCGACCACTTGAACCATTGGAAGACGTCACCAAGTAATTCTGCACTTCCAGTAGCTCCACTTTGCTTTTCTGCATTTCAAACATTTGCATAACCCATCTAAATCCAATTTTCTATTCTTGCGAAAACGTACCCAAAAGCGCGACTCATAGCTCATATACCCGGCCATCGATTCTTGCATCCGACTCATACCCCCCTCGTGATTCACTGAAATATTGTGATTCACACTTCAAACTCCCGAAACTGGCAACCGAAGATAGTACCACCGGCTCACCTATTTCGCCCCGTTTTCGCACAGATTTCTGTAATTTTCAGTTTGTTTCATATCCACCTGCATTTCATTCAGTCCACTTCAGTCCCTGCGACAACTGCAAAACAGCTTACTTCCTTGAACTCTTGACATAAATCCAAGTTAAACATCACTTATCCAATGCCACCGCATCTTATCAATAACAACACCATCTTTCTCCCTACACAGTTCACCAACACAGAAAACCACTAGCTAATCAGCTCCAACTTCGAATGAGCTGTAGCTTCTCGCCAGTAGCACCTCAGTCCCAGACTAGTCCCACAAACCACCTTAACCTGCAACGTCAAGTCATGGCTTCACTTCATTGCAGCTGCATCTCCACCTGAACTACCCAGAAACTCACCCAGTTCAACTGTACTGCAGCCAATGCACCTGCAATGCTCAAGCAACACCACAGCATAACCCTCACATCCATTGTCCACCATTGCATACCAGCAGCATTTCAGATTCCACCTACTGCTCTCACTGACCATTTGTCACTAATTTCTCTCCAGGTACAACACCATCAATTCAGCCTATTCATGACCAAAACCACACTGCAGCTAGTTGATGCTACTGCAACACACACACACACTTCACTGCCATTTTAGATTCACCTGCAATTGCAATCAATCCATGGAAACAGCATCATCTTGCACTTCCAGCTTCAACCTCATTGCATTGTTCTCCACTTGCGGATTCATATCCTCCATTGTACATCACATTCATCCACCAGCACATAGCCAGCTGAATGCAACCCAATCCATCTCAACTATTGCTTCACTGCCTCAGAAATTATAGCTCCTTTCATCTCCACACACTGTCAAAAGTTCAACTCCCTTGAGTAACATCATAACCACCTTGTTTCAACTGCCAAAAACCATTCTGTCTCCATTACTCAGGCCACCACCAGGGCAACACTATTAATCCATACCAGCACAGCCACTCTATTGCAGCTGCACTTGCACCAACCATATAATACCTCTTCTGAACCATTATTCCAGTGCACCTTACACCATCTTGACTCACCCTTTTACACTAACACCATCTGTTTATAAATCTTCTCCTACACTGCAACAGCTCAACACATAGAAACCCATCAATGCAATTAGAGCACCACCTTCATGCTCATCTCCTGTGGTAACTAATACCACTTGCACCCATCAGTTTCATAGATAGAGAAGCGAGCAAAGAGCTTGATGCAGAACTGGTTTCTCAATAAAATTGTCAAACATTCACACATTAAACTCTTCTCGATCTACTGAATCTCAATCCATCATCACCCATCACAGCTCCATACAACTTTTGTAGAATTTATAATCCCTTTCTCCTGCCTCAACAGCAAAATGATCCAAACCCACCTTCCCAATTCATGTTTTCCCTTAAACAGCATCAACATCTTTCCATGTCTTCTTTGAATCAACAACAGACTCGTCAATCTTCGTGTTCTTGATTTCCTCACAACTGTGCTCGATCTCTCGTCATTTATCCTCAATTTCGTCTCTCAATCTCTTGGATAAAACAACAGCAGCAATGGCTGCTTCTTTTCTTGATTTCAGCTACAATGATTTGGGAAGAAATGTCTTCTCGACTTAGGGTTAGGGTATTAGAGCTGGGTCTGAATCTGGGTACTATTGTGGGCCGCACAATGACATCCCCAGTTAGCCCTTAACTGTGGCTGGGCTCCGTATAATACTTACTTGACAATTATGCCCTTTAACCTTGGGCTGGCTCCATATAGTGTTTTCCCATAAAAAATGACGGCTCTGCCCTTTATGCTCTAGATAGACTTTTTCTCCTTCTTTTGAACTCTTCTACCTGCAACAGTCATCCCTTACTTCTCATATCCACTTTTTTCCTTCAATTCTATTCATCACTAAAGCAGTCATGCTTTTCAGACAAAATTCGCATCACTAAAGCCGACAAACGTTTCAGATAGGGATGAAGAAATAAAAGCAAATATGAGAAATAATCGCCTCCAATAACATTTGCGCCTTTTGCCATGTTTCTTCTTCTTTTGCTGCAAACGACTCCAAAGTACCTAAATACTCAAAAACGAAACATAAGATACATAATTTACAAGAAAACTAGCAGAGAAAGCATAAACAATAAATAAATAATACGGTGTTTTAGACACCTATCACCCTGCTGCATATATCATTCACAACATGCAAGATAACACTTACTTGCATTGTTAAAGAATAAGATAACACTTTGAGTCTCTAGTCACGACGATGTGGCCGAATTTCTTCCATATTTTCTCGTACAAGTTGGCATATCCAGTAGGAACGCCAAATCCACCAACTAGTTTATGATATGGTAGTGATGCATCGAATGGAGGATCGAAAGCGACTCCTGCACTTGGGTATTCATGCACGACTATACGGTTTTCAATTACTGGAGCAACTTTTATAATCAGAGAAACAGTTCCTTCGGTATTTTCTGCTAGTGTCCTGGGTTCTTCTGTCACCGAAGAAACGACAATCTGGGTCTCCATGATTTTATCAACAACGCTTTCACGAATTTGAAGTGCAGAGATAGTCACCTCCTTATCAATAACCTCATGGTTGTTCGTTTCGTCATTTTGGGTTTCTTCATTCTCAACTTCGGTATTTTGCACCTAATACGAAGATTACATGAGATTAGGATCACCCAAGCATGAAACCAAAAGAAATCATGAACTATAGCATAAAAGTGGTCTAGAATCATCAATGCATTTCATTATACATGTTCGATGTCAGCAAATAACGAGGAGGTCACAAGAAACACGTTTTACGACAAGCTAGTCTGTGCAGATTTTACACTGCCATGAACGAAATGATGAACTGGGAGCAATTGGTGAAGAATCAACGGTCGAGTTATATACCATTCTCTTCATATTGATGTTACCTACAACATGTCAAACTTTCATAGCAATCGTAAAAACGAGAAAAACGATGTGGTCGAAACTCGGAACTACATGATATCTGAAAAAGTTCTGAAGGTCTCCTGGAAGTTCACTATTTCGCCTTTTTCAGGCCCTGAACGTACTCAAAACTTAAAATGCTTCTTTGAGAAAGCTTGTAAATTTCCTGGTCTTGAATATGCATATCAACAAAATATGACATCATACGAAGGTTCTACGACGTTCTCCCTAAAATGCTGAGTTCTGAATTTTCTGGTGACGTATTTTCTGCAAAACTTGTCATATATTCGCATACATTCTCGTTCATTCATTCATGAATCGGCAAGTTTATACTTATATGTATGAAGAACAAGAGAAATACTTACTTGGGTGGTCTCCGAAGCATTCAAGGAACCACGATTTCTCACATCAACGTCGACAACTCTGTTACCTTCATTCGGTCTTGAACCCTAGGAGTTCTCTTCATCGCCATCCTTCGAGCGGCCATCACCAGTATTCTCCATGTCCATGGAATCATTCTCCTGGACATATCCCCAACAATCAGAATTTGATTCATAAAGTTAGAAATTGTTTGCTCAGGAGCGGAGAAACGAAGACCGTCAATACTTGATGAGGCAAAGTTCTGCAACGGAATAACAATATCAGTTTTATGATCCTAATAACACGGCCGAGAAAGGGTCATAACAAAGAGAATACTGGACACTCACCAAAGCGCCAGCTGGGGAATTTATAGTATTGGGTAACAGCTTATAACTCTTATGCCTGCCTTCTCTGCCATGAACAATAGCCTCAGTCTCTGAGAAATCTACACGGATTAGAGGTCTTACGACATGACCGTCCTATGGTAAATTTCAACAGCATAATCAAAATACAGTTATTATAATTTTATGAAGATTATATAACAAAGCGTACCTGAGAACATCCTGGAGAAGATTTTCGCTTATCACCGGAGAGATACTTCAATCTTGTTCGACTAGAAATCATCTCATCAGAGGGACGATCCTTCACTGGATGCTGACCGACTGTCACGAATTCATGCAATCGCTCAAATTGATCGTCCCAAAAGGCTGCATAACCTGGAGTCACATAGGAGAATCTATCAGAGCAAGGGAACCAGTATTTACTTCCTTCCACATGAGTATGGTCCAAATGAGTCATGAGCTGCTCAACTGATGGTTTCCTCCTCCGAATAGTTGGAACGCACTGGTCCATACCCATTTGATGAGATGCTCTATCAATATTATACTCTTCCACTGAAAATTCTCCGTACGAGACCGATAACAGATGACCATGGGTGCAACTCAACATGAAAGATCTCTAGCCATCATTCATATATGCACTAGATGACAAACTAGTGCTCTCTCCAGTGTTGAAAGTCGTCGGTTGAGAAACATAAGAAGGCACTGATACCTAGGTACGGATATTGAACTCAGATTCATCATCCAACACGTCTATAAGGTGTGCCTTGGATCGAGGCTGCTTTGTGGACCAACGCATGATCCTAGCATTGTCTTTCTCAGGGAAAATATGTCGAGCATCAGTATTCGGTCCTTGCAAAACATTACGTGGAATGGGTGCATAATTCTTGAAGTACTCCCATATTAGAGATTAAATAAACATCTTGTTAGCATAACATTCAATCTTCATGAAGCTATTCGACACATTGGAGTCTATAATCAAAGAATCTAAGTTGTAATACAAGGAGACCAAGAAAAAACTACCTATCAGAAGTTGCTCACCTTGAGCCATCTTAATAGCAAAGGGGATCACAAAAGGCTACAACAAGTTACCACTATCTTCGAAGACATCTCTGGACAACCACAAACATAAGAAAACAGCAATGGGTAATATATCATCGATAGGTTTGTCAGAAAACTCGTCTTGAGGCCACCAGCGTGTCAACCAGAGAGAATAGCATCCTTTACTGCCAGCCTTGTTTGCTACCTCCATTGCAGCAGTCAAAACATGAGAAATGACGGTCTCCTCATCTGAAAGATCCCCAGGGAGATTGCCCGTGATTAGGAGATACATCAGAGCCGCCACATATTTCAAGGTAACGGTAAACTCTCCCCATCTGCATATGAAAGTGTGAGTAGGGATGCACCAACGAGCAAGCAGATCCACAATACCTCTGGCGTCATGATAAATGAACAAATCTCCAGAATCCTGAATGGCTCTTGTCACCTGCGCCCGATCGAGCATGGCCCTCACGTGAGGAAAACCCAACATGTGCCTCGCCCATCCAGCAAACTTCTCCAAAGGTCGACGAGAAAGCTTAAATTCTATAATCGATCCAAGGAAGATCCATTGCTCAATACAAAACTGGATGAATGTCTTAGGAGTTACGAATTTTTTCTAAGTGTCAGTCCTGGGATTTATCAAAAGACGATATGCTGGAGATTTCAAGTGTTTTTCATCTCCTGAAGTGTCTTCCTCAAAAAATGCATCATCAATATTTGGGACGTTCTTAATCCCAGGGGTTGCATCCTCCTCTTCACTAACAGAAGCTTCATCTTTGCATGTCTCATCTCTGGAGATGTCATCATCAACATACATTTCATCTCTTGAAGTGTCATTAACTTGGGAGCTGGCCATATTTATGAAGTAGCTGCAAAAATTCACATTACATTCTACTTCAACACATCATTTGGAATCAAGGAAATACTAGCATCTAACGGTAACTCTTGACTCTTACCTTTTTACGCTTCCACTAACGGTAGTGATAGTAATGCAAGGGTTAATACTTCAAAATCGTTCGTTTCTTCAAGACCTACAAAAACGAACAACTTAGATTTTTCATAAAATCATTAATATTTCTACTGTGTGAACATTCACCATAGAATTATGAAAACTAAAACATTATTTTATCATAAATAGTTGTTTACCTCTAAGCGAACAAAACTCAAGTTTTGATTTTAGAGAAAATAATATATATTTGCATATTTATATATAAACAAAACGTTTATTTATTTACGTAAATAAATAAATATTTTTTAACATGAGCCATGTAGTTGCAGGAAATCCCACACTACACCCTTGATAAGAATTTACTGTAATTAAGACATATTTGAAGATTAAAAACAACATTGTATTATTTGATTCTCAGAAATATTTACAAGAATACAACCGCTCCCGTGAATTTTCTCTCTCCTCAAGACTTCCTCAACACTCAAAAAATACATTATCCTCTCTCTGAATCTACTGGGTCTCTTTATATAGGATAGTTACATAATGGATGACAGCTAATCTGTCCTTTAATTTCAGATCTGACTCGCGGTATTATCGCAGTAGTTATAATGTCCATTCTCGTAAGCGTCGTGACCATCGCAGGATAATAACACTCTTCTCGTGTTTCTTCATTCGTCAGCTATTACGTCATTCTTTAAATTATTCTGTGACACTCGTGAAGTGTTGTTGAAGAACTCACGATGATGTTTGCAGAAATGTTTTTAATCTCGCAAGAGTAATATCATGGCTATATTCTGGTCCTACATATTGCCTCTTCTCATGTCTTTTCTGCGAAGAGGGAAAGACTATGAGAATTAAAATGTCGCAGCTACCTAGTTTTTCATCTCTTTTCCCCGACATAACCCTATAAATTAGGTATGACCGCTTATACGTGTCGAATGCTCCTCTTTTAACCGGTTAATCCTTTATTACCCGGTTACCCTTCTTCTGTCTATAAAAGAGATAACTCGTTAAGAAATTTTCTCTTTCTTTTACTTCTTCGTCTTCTCCGTCCCTTCTCTTCTCTGTAAACCTTCCCGTCTGCAATTTTTCTTCTTCCACAGGTTCATCTGCAACTGTTCTAATGGAGTCTCAAAGGTATAAACATTCTCTTTTGATATTATTAAATTCGATTCTGCTTGTATAAACTATGTTTATCTATTTTATTTGATCTCTTCTATTTGATTTTTCATAATTCCCATACTGTGTCTTCTTTTCAGTGAAACTACTTCTAACGTGCAACCTGTATCTCAAAACCCTAATCTTCTTAAAAATTTGCAACAGAAAGAAGAGGAATCGTGCGAATCATAAGGTAGTAAGAAACACTTGTTTTCTTAATAACAATATTGTTGCCTTTGTTTCTTATCTATTTTATTATTCGCAGGATGATAAGAATGTTGCTGAACCTCGCAAGCGATCTCGCAAGATTAAACCCATTGAATACGGAATTACTATTCCCTCATTATCTTCTTCAAAATCCACTCTCATAGCCTCGCAAACTGTGCCCCAACCTTTTGCTCGCGATGATGTCAATCCCAATATTCCTGCCTCAATTAACCCTCTCATATATGAAACTCCCCATATTATTTCGAATGAAGTTCCTTCTTCTTCTACTGTAGTCACTTCTCAAGTTGATTTATTTTCACTTCCAAATGTGACCTTTCCAGACACTCCCCCTACTGATGACAAAAATAATTCAAACCTCCAACTCGCCATTGTTACCACTTCACCACCTACATCTCTTTCTCATGTTATAGAAGCTTCGATTGATGTAGACGTTGCCTTTAGAGTCTTATCTGACATTCTGGATGAAACTATAAAATCCTCCATTAATCCTGTCAAGCGTGGCGTCTGCAAAGTTTTAAGCAAGTATTTTGGTTCTGAACAAACGGCTGCGAAGACATCTCTAGATAACGAAATTGAAATTTTAAAAGAGAGTCTTTGGGTTAAGACTTCAGAATGCAATACTCTTCAGCACAAGCTTCGCAACTCTTTACTGAATTGCGAGAATCTTCGCAATAAGAATGAAGAACTAAAAGGTATACTTTTCCTTCTTTTATCTCTTTGTTTTTCTATTTTAGTAAATTCTCATTTTTTCTATGCTTAATTCTCTTTTGAATCCTTGGTTCATATATTTAGTTGTAAATCAGACACGATTCTTGGAGAGATTCCGGTTTGAGTCTATCGCTAAAGAAGCTCGTGCTGAGAAAGACTCTTGGATGGATCAATATAATAGATTAGATAACCTTCATTCATATTCTATCGACCAAATAGATAATCTTACCAATGAGAATAACCAACTAATACAAAGGCAAAGTCTGTTAAATAGCGAAATTACTCGTCTTTCTTATTTGTTAACCCAAGCTAATTTGGCGATAGAAACTTTATCAGATGAAAATGAGACTTTATCTCAAGAAAAGCGCAACTTCTCAAATAAGATAGCGATCTCCTCGCAACATTTAAGTATTCTTCAGAATGTATGTAACAATCAAGAACAATCTCTGTCTTCGTTGAAAGAAGAACTCAAAGAAGTTATTGAATCATCAATAGATGAAAAGGATAAAATCATCCAGGGTAGGATAGATCTAAGTGTAAAGGCTAGTAAACTCAAAGAACGTTTCTCCCAATTGAAAGAATCTCATTCCTTATTGGAGAAAGAAAATGCTTATCTCCTTTCTAAAGAAGAAAGTATAAAATCTCGCCTGAAGGGTATAATTGGAGATAAATTTGATGATGCCATGAACCAGTGGGAGAGTTGTGTCTTATCATTAATTCAAAACTTATCTTCGCAAAGAGAAGGTAGTCATTTTAAATGCCTTAATTGTTAGCTTTTCTGTTCAAATTTCTCTGCTATATTTTTGCAAGATCTTCGTCTGAATGTTTTTATGGCTTATCTATTTTTCTCACAGAATCTGAGAAAAGTCTTCAAACCACCATTTCTGACTTGGCTGATAAACTGGCTTTAGTCCGCAAAGAAAATGGTGAACTTCTGGCCAACTTTGTCAAATCTCGCGATCGTGCAGAAAGAAGATATGACTATCTTGAATACTATAAGAACATGGAAATTAGGAATCGCGACAGAGGCTTCTTTCGCAAAGTTCATCTCAGTGTTGAAGTTCTCGTGAATGACATATTAATATCCAATGCTCTCTCCCCTGTATCAGTCAATCCTCTGGAAGTAGATGATGATGAAATTCCTCTTCCCATGGCTAGTGATCTAGAGTATGTAAGTGATGAAGAATATTTTTCTCAAGAAAATTCAGTGGATAAAGAAAAATCTCCTCCTACTAAGGTAGCTACTTGCGATGGAACAACCGTTAATGAGTCATCAAATGAGGAAGAAACTCAAGCTGATCATGAGAAGAATGTTGGCGAGGCTAATAACTCTGGCAAAGATAATGCTTGAATTTTGTTTTTGCTTTCTTTTAGTTCTTTTTCTTTCGAATGATGTAACCCCTTTCAATTTTAAAACTCATTTTGGAGCTCTGTTAAATTTCTGTCCTTCTCAATACTCTGCGAGAAAGATAATGATATTGTATTTACCAATTCCCATACTTGCCCCTCATTATCTTTCTTGGAATGAATAAATATCTCCTGTATCTTAGAAAAATGAAATAGTTAATGGGTATGATTATTCTTGTGGTCTTATTTTTCCTTCCTAATTAAAGGTCTTATTTTGCCACGTTTCTTTCTGCGACAAAATCGCAAGACGTCCTTACATTCGTATGTAGAGACCCATTGATCTTGCCTTAGCTCTTGTATTTTATCAATTATCTGCGACTATATGATAGGTCTAAGTTCCCTTGCGAGAACAAATCCCCATGACATAGCCGTCTTGCGATGAAATCGCAGGACGTCTTTACACTTTCATGTAAAAACCCATTGATCTCATCTTAACTTTTTCTTATGGCTTGTTGCCTCTGTATTTGTCATGCGACAATATGACAGGCCTGAATGTTCTTGTGAACATAAAGCTCCATGACATTGTCGTCTTAAGACACTTATCAGCTCCCTAATGGAGGGTTCCGCCCTTACTCCCCCATGGTTGCCCCTTCAAGGAGGGCACATCGGCCATACAAGACTAGCTCCTCCCATCCAGTCTTAACAACAACCAGTTGTTTTCGCAGCCTCTTATCCTTTATGCCTATATGGCTTATAGTTACGAGACTGCACCCTAAGTGGGATTTTCTTGAGTCCGAGTGCATCATAGCCAAGACTTACCAAGAATGTCCAGGATAGGTTTGTCCATCCCGGGCATCCTTGTATCAACCGTGTACCTCAGCGCCTTGGTTATACTCTGCACCCCTTAGAAGAGACCCTCAGTCGTACAACCAGGGTATAACCTTATATAGTCGGAAATCCAAAGTATCTCTCCTGGATAGGTATCTCAAAGAGATGGACCCCAGTCTCCATGTATCAGGTTCCAGTAGCAGTATAACCTTATCCTTGAGCCACGCAAAGAGATACCCCCTAATATGACGTACTTTAGGTCTTACATTTGCCTCTTGTGAAATTCGCGAACTAGGGTGTACGCCATAAAGGTTTGTCCCGTTTTATGTTTCTTTTGCGTCGTATATCGCAATTTTTCAATGTTTATGTATTCTTGAATAATCTTGTGAATAAACTCGCAACTATGAAAATTTGTTTTGCCCATTTCTTCTTTGGTTCATTAAGAATTTGTTACTGATAATATCTTTTTAAATATAATCTGTTCCATGGTCTACCAAGTCTTTGACCAACATCTCTGCCTTTTGGGTCCACCAACCTGTATGCCCCTATTCCAACTATCTCTTTAATGATATACGGTCCATCCCATTTTCTCGACAACTTTCTACCATGTTCTCGCTTGTACTCTGGTGTTTCTCGCAGAACTAAATCACCTGGTTGAAACTCACGTTTTTTTGACTCGCTTGTTATATTCGCGAGCTAACCTTCGCTAATAATTTTCCATATGTTGTAATGCTTTTTCTCTTTTCTCTTCTAATTCATCAAGTTCTCTTAGAATCATGCTAGCATTAAGATTCTTCTCCCAAACCTCTCTTCTTTTTGTAGGAATAGAAACTTCTATTGGTAGTACTGCTTCAACACCATACGTTAAACAAAAAGGTGACATCCCAGTTTCCTCTCTCCTAGTTGTGTTGTCAGCCCAGACTGCATTATGTATCTGTTCACACCATGCTCTATGATACCCTTCTAATTTTGTTTTTTAAGATGTCTGCGATTGTCTTATTAGTTGCTTCATCCTGACCATTAGCTTGTGTGTATAAAGGAGTAGATTTTCCACATCTTATCTTAAATGCATTGAGTAGCAACTCTATATTTTGTCCTTCAAATTATTTTCCGTTATCAGAAACCAACTGTGCTGGGATTCCAAATCTACAGATAATATTTTCAAAGATGAACGTAAATATATCTTTATTGCGAATGTGCTGTACCGCTTTTACTTCTGCCCACTTTGTGAAGTAATCTGTCGCGACAATTAAGTATCTCTTCTTCCCTGAACCTGGCACAAAGGGTCCCACAATGTCTAAGCCCCATTTTCCAAAAGGCCACACACTTTTTGAAGATGATAATGGTGCTCCCGGTGCATGTATCCTCTTTCCATATCGCTGGCAGTATTCGCAACGTTTTGATAATTGTTTTGCATCTTCATGCATATACGACCAATAATAGCCTTGCATTTTTGTTCTATAAGCCAAAGATCTTCCTCCGCTATGATTACCAGTATCTCCACTATGCAATATTTTTAAAACTTTTTCTCCTTCTTCCCTTGTCAAATAGCTAAGTAATGGCCCATTAAAAGATTTTCGATACAATACTCCATCCCTTAATTCGTAATTTGTTGCACGTCTCTTTAATTTGTGCGCCTCCAATATATTTCTTGGTGTTTCACATGTCACCAAGTATGCATGAAGTTCTCCTCTAATCTGCGATAATGTCGCTGGCTGGATCTTCTGCGTCATTTTCTATTATCATTACATCCCTATTTTCTTCTTCTTCTTTATTAATTGAAGGGGATACAAGCGTCTGAATTCTTATGCATCTCGCAACTGGGTTTGTCATCATACTTGATATGAACGCAAAAGCATCTGCGAGTCTGTTATCTTTTCTTGATATATGTCTCCATTTTATTTTTGGAATTCTCGCAGACAATTCTTCAACAAGTTTCTTGTATTTCTTCAGAGATGGTTCATTTTTTGTGTATTCTCCTTTTATATGGCGAATAACCAGTTGAGAGTCACTGGTAATCCTTGAGTTCTCCAACTTCATCTCTACGGTGAACTTTAGAGCATGCACCACAGCTTCATATTCTGTTTCATTATTAGTAAATGTGAATTCCAAACGAAATGAAAAAGCTATTTTTTCTCATTCTGGTGAGATAAAGACCACTCCAATTCCATTTCCTTCCCCATTTGATGATCCATCCACCAATATGTCCCACATGTTGGGTTCCTTTAATAGATCTTTTGGATCTCCATGTTCTTCTTCTATGTCCATCATTTCTTCCACAACTTCATCATCTTCTAGAGGAAATTCTGCTAAAAAATCCGCTACAACTTGTGATTTTGGCGAGGATAGGAATTCATATTTGATTTCAAAGTGCTCTACTTGTGCATTCTATCTCTCAATTCTTCCTGATATTTTTGAGTTCTTCATCACTGATTCAATGGGAACCTTTGTTAATACCTTTACTTTATGTGCCTGAAAATATATGCGAAGTTTAAAGGTTGCATAAACCAATGCCAGAATTAGTTTTTAATTTTTGAATAATTTCCCTCTGCAGAATTAAACATTTTGCTGATGTAATAAATTGGTTTTTCTACCCCTGCATTTATTCGCAGTAATACTGCGCTTAATGCTTGCGATGTTGTCGCAAGATAAATCAATAATTCTTCTCCCGGCTCCACTTTCTGTAAAATAGATATGTTCATCAGATATTCTTTAACTCCTTGAAAAGACTTCTCACATTCATCTGTCCACTTGAATTTTGTACCCTTCCTGAGTATATTGAAGAAATGCTTGCATTTATCTGAAGATCGCGAGATAAATCTTCCTAACGAGGCTAAAATCCCATTCAACTTTTGTACATATTTCACTGTTGCTGGCGTTGGCATATCGCAAATTGCATGTACTTTCTCTGGATCAACTTGAATTCCTTCTTTTGATACAATATAACCTAAAAATTTCCCTGACGCTACTCCAAAAATGCATTTCTCAGGATTCACCTTGATGTTTAAGAGTCGCACTTGATCAAAAATCTCCTTCAAATCTTGCACATGGTTCTTAGATTCTTTGCTCTTTATTAACATGTCATCTACATACACCTCTAATGTTTTCTATATCCACTTTGCGAACACCTTCTCCTCCATTCTTTGATACGTTGCGCCAGCATTTCGCAACCTAAAAGGCATTTTTGTGTAATAATATAATCCTCTTGGAGAAAAAAATTCGGTGTGCTCTTGATCTTCTTCAGCGAGAGGAATCTGGCTATAACCTTTATACCCGTCTAATGAAGATATTCTATCATTTCCTGCTGCTGATTCAATTATTTGAGGAATATCTGGATATGGAAAACTATCTTTAGGGCAAGCTTTGTTTAAGTCAGTAAAGTCCATACAAATTCTGATCCCATTATTTTTCTTTGGAACCACTACCATATTTGCAATCCATTCCGGCTATTTTGCTTGTCTTATAATTCCAGCATCAAGCATTTTCTGTAACTCTTCTTCTATTTTTGAGTGATAAGTTGTTGCGATTTTCCTTATCCTTTTCTTGAATGGTCTCACATCTTTGTTAATTTCTAATTTATGACATGCAACTGATGGATCTATTCCAGGCATATCATCCATACTCCATGCGAAAAAATCCTTATATTCTCGCAAGAGATTTATGGTTTGCTCTTCTTTATCTGTGATCGGAGCCTAAAATACATCTTTTGAATATCAATTTCTTATGTTTTTCTTTACTATTTCTCATGTATTTTTGGTGTATTACGCTTTGTTTTCATTTTGCAGGTCTTTTGGAGTCATTGGATCAAACGAAGAAGAAATAGGTGAAAAGGAGCGAAACTGTCATTTCATAGGCAAGTGTTATTTGGAGCCCAGCCGAGGATAAGGGGCAACCTGATGACAGATTCACTACAAGGCAGACAGTTTTCTTTGCTAAGGGGTGCCACCAACTTGTGTATAACCAAGAAACGAAATTCAGGTCGAGAAAAATTTCAAGTTCTTCTCAATTTCTTTTCCACAGCTTAAGGACATGATTTACAATCTGAGAAGGATTTAGAGCTTTCATTTGAATGGTTAATGCTATCCCAGAATACAGTGACAAAGTTGATGTTGCTGCTATCAATTTCGTGAGTATGTATGAAGAGTTTGAGCTCCAGCAGTACAAGGAAGAGGGACTTGATTCTGTGGGTTTTTTCCACTGAGATCTGGTGATGTTTAAGGATGAATTCGAGAAGAACAAGAGCAGAGATGGGTTCCAGATGAAGTTGTTACTGTTAATCGAGAAGCAGAAGTTGCAGGAGATGATGTTGCTGTGAAATTCATAGAAGATGGTGGTAATTGAGATGATATTCGAGATCTCAGCAGATGATTTCGATTTGAGAAGAGCTGAACCTGTAGCTGTTAGAGAGAAGATTAAATGGGTTTGTGATGGAATTCAGGGCTAGGTCAGAAATTGTTGGAGAATTTGAGTTCTAAGTAGAAATCAGGGAAGGGGGATAAGGGAATGGTGACGTGTATACAAAAGATGGGTTTACTGGTTATATCTGGTGGATCTGTGTGATGTTGCAGGAAGTGTTAGCTTGAAAGAGAAATCAGGGGTTTGCTTATGCTGTGAAGATATGATGGTGTTGTGTTGCAGGGAAATGAATGACTGCAGGCTATGGGAATTAACATAATGAAATGGAGAATTTGTGATGCTGGAAAGTCATATGGAGTTAGTGCAATGGCTAGTGTTGTTGGTATATGAAATCAAATAAATGGAGTTGGATTTGGGTGTTATGTGAAGCTCAGGGAAGACATGAAGCCTCTGCTATCGAGTTGAGAAAGTGGAGGTGGAGATTTAAATATAGTGAATGCAACTGATGGTGGTCATTGCAGCTTAATTGGAGCAAGAATGGTAAATGGGTTTGTGTGTTGTTTCCAGGGATGTGTAGCTGAATGAGCTACATGGAATTATGATGTGTAACTGAATGGGTCTTGAGTTGCAGTGGCGAGTGGGACTCAAATGCAAGAATGGTTCGAGTTTGTACTGCAGGTATGGAAAGATGAACTGGTTGAGTTCGTTGGTAGTTTTTGATTAAGTAATAACAGTGTGGATGTGCACCAAGGGAATAACAATGGTGGATGTTTGCTGCCGGATTTGGCTGATAATTGGCTGGCAGTACTTGGCAGGGAATGATGGAAGAGATGCTCGATAATTGGCAGTGGTGTTGTTCAATGGGTTGATGGAGTTCGAGATGGAGTTAACGCTGGTGACTGATATGGGTGAATGTCTTAGAGATCGATAGAAGGTGTGATTGAGCTGAATTTCAGGCAAAGCAATGGACTAGGAGAAGTTGGGTTTGCTGGATAGCTATGTATTGCATTGAAGATGGAGCAGCTGTCTTTGAAGTTAGAGATGGATATTACAGCTGTATGTGGAACTGGAGTTAAGATATGGAATGGATGAAGCTGCAGTCTGTAGGTGGAGTTCAAACTGGTTAGGAAGGTGCAGGTGAAGCTAAAATGGCAGATGAGTTGTTTCTGTCAAGACTGAGGCAGTGGTGAATTTAGTTGCAGCTCAAACTGCAGGAGAAGCAAGATGGTGGTATATGGGTTGTGTTTGCGAGCAAAGAAGCAACAACTGGTTATGTTGCAGTGAATGAAATGGGTTGTATGGAATGCAAGTGCACGGAACATGAGTTGTTGCTGTGGATTAGGATGAGTACGAGATATAATGGGGAGTTCATAGTGAAGCAGGAATTGCAGATGCAATTGAATGTTGCCGGCATAGCTGAATGAATGCTCTATGAACATATAGATGAATGTTAGGATTGGTGTATGAAAAAGTACAGGGAAGACTTAAATGGCCTGGAATCGGCCGGAAGTCACCCAAAACAGTCAAAACTCGGTCGGAATCGGTTATGGATGAGTTGACTTAGTGAGTTTTCCCGAATATGATTTGTAGAGAATAATTTGTACCTATTTTTAGTGGGCTTCACTCATGGGCTAGATCGACGACAGGGTTGGAACGTCAAGGCACTGAAAGTATATAAAAGAAATGGTTTTATTTCCTTAAGGGGAAATATAACATCTTATCTCTTCTTCTACTTTGTTCTAGGGTTTAGAAACATGAAAACCTTTATCTTTCTTCTTGTTATGAACCCCAATAACATGAGCTAGAATATTATTATTGGTGATGGATTAATTTGATTTTACAAAGCATGCTTCTTTTATTAATAAATTAGTTTTGTTTCATAATTATCGATCTTGATTCACTATATATATCTCCATGTATGATTTGAATATTTGTTTGGTTGAGTGGCCAATTAATTGAACTCGTATTCATATCTATAGCTAGTTTAGGGTGTTTCATACGTAAAAGTGATGCATCTTGAATACAAGTAGCACAAATATGGTTATTGCTTGTAGTGATATATCCTAATAATCATATGTGAACCATGACTTTTGTTAAATTGAATTAGTGCGCTTTCCACGTTCGATTGCTTTGATTGTCCTGATTTCATAGAACTTAATGTATCTAGGGAATTAAACTTGATTAGTGCTTTTACACGTTAGGTTGTTCTCTAAGATAGAATTCATATTCGCATCTTTTAATGTGTTTGTTGATGATAAGAGTACATTTGCGGGATAAACTTGCGATCAAGGTATCCTAGGGCCTTTGATAATGAGAGATTAAATATCAATTCTAGTTATTATGACAAGAGCATGTTAGTGAATGAAAACGAAATCCTTAGCCAATATATATCTTCTATTTGATTTGTTTGCTTATTTCTTTATTTGCTTTTATTTTAGTTTTCTTTTACAAAAAATCATAAAAATCCCCCCTTTGTTTATATAAGAAATCGAAACAACTTGACAACCTAGAGCTCTCTATGGGAACGATCCTTTCTTTCCCTTGCTATATTTATATTTTGAGTAGTAAGAAAGTGTAATTTATTTTTTAGTCGGCTGACAACTGACCAAATTTTGGCGCCGTTGCCGGGGAGGCAACGGTTGTCACTTGTTTTTGGTTTCCTATTTTATTTTCGTTTTTTGTTTTGCTTTTAGTTTTTCTTATTTTCTGGTTTTGACATAGTTTTGAGAACTCTTTTTTCAGGTACCAATTTCTATGGAAGGAGCATATTGGAGCAATGGATATGATTTTCAACCTCCTCAACACTATGACAATTACCCACCAACTTTAGGATACAATCAAAACCAATTTATTGGCTATGATGCATATCCTAGAGAACCTTATGGTGATTTTCATACATACCAACAACAACCTTGTAGTGGGTATGTAAGTCAAGCACCATGTGGGATAATTCTACTTCTAATTGGCTTCATTCGATTTGTATGCATATTTTGAATGGATTACAAGACATGCAACAAAGACTAGACTAACTTGATTGTGAGGGAGAGAACGTCGCACAAACCAATTTTTGGAACTCTTTTTCTTACCCGACTCTGGATCGTAGTTATGATCATTTACCCATTCAAAGGGAAGAGTCATGGGAAAGAGAACCTATTGTAGTCAATGGTGGTAAGCGTGTGAACATCAGGAAACTTGCACATAAATTATACAAGTTGGAAGATGATGGAGCCTCAGAAGATCTTGTCGATGAAATTAGTAGGACCATCCATATGAAACTCAAACGACGTCGTGATAAAGGTTGGGAAACCGACGACGATTCTGATTTCGGTGAGTCTGAAAATGAAGACAATTGTGTTGAAAATGACCAACCTTTGGAGATATTTGATGACGTTAGTGTAGTTGACTCAACTCTTGATCTTTATAATGATCAAGCACCTATTCAAAAGGTACATGAGTATGATGAAACTAGTGTTTTACATAACTTTGCAACGAGGTTTGAGACTTATGAAGAGGAGTATGTTGAGAATAAACCGGTGTAACCAATATTGTGGAAGACCCAATTGAACTTTTGAATGATTGTAACGATGATGTTAATGTCGAGACTTTAGTTAAGGAAGAAACAGATGAAGAATGGTTGCAAGGTTTGATAGAGGACCATGATATACAAGAGGTGAATAATTCACTTGAGTTTTTCAAGGATGAAGAGGATTCCGTAATACAAGAGATTGTGATAGGTTTGTCTAACCCTTTGCATATTAACTCTTCTCCTTTACCTCTTATTGGTTTTAATGTATGTGCTTCGAGAATATTGTTGACTGACTTTGTTTCGCAATATCCTCCATTAGATATGCTTGATTCTCATACTATGCAGGTTTGTGAACAAGACACCGTGGAAGTACCCGACTTTTATATTCTTTATGCACTTCCAAGTGTGGACAAGAATAAGTGTGAGGGAAACTCTTATCGGTTAATATCTTCAATTCTGTTTTCTTGTACTAATATTTGTGTGAAGCTAGTGTTTGCAAAACAGGTGCTATGGGTGGATCCCCAACTTTTCCGATTATTGGTGTATGGAGAATTCGTCTTGCAAGTCGGGCTGACGACTTAAAACCAAGCGCTAAATGGGAGGCAACCCACTGGTTTTGTGTATCTATCTCTATCTTTTTATTTTATAAGTCTTTTATCTTTATTTTCTTATTTTGGATATTTGCATATCAAAACTCCAACTTTTAGAGATTTTTGAACAATTTAGAATAAACACTAGCCGTTCTAAGTAGATGGAATTTTTTCTTATCGATGAGGTATATATATTGGCTGAGTTGGGATTAGATGCCAACTAAATAGCTTATTTAGTTTTTATCCTCTATTGTTCCGAAATAGCTATGAGTTGGAGTAATGAGTTTTTATTATTCATTTTATTTTCATATTGTGTATATATATCATGTTTTGAATTTCCCATCTTGAACTTTACTTTGAATGACTAAAATTTACATTGAGGACAATGTAAAGTTTAAGTGTGGGGGAGTGTTCTCATATAGAGTTTTTAGCCTTGTTAGTTTTCCCTTGTGTTCACAAAAAAAAAAAAACCGACCAATTAGACCAATCGGAATAAAAATGACACTTGGATAGCAATATGTGTGTGTTCTCCCTGTCTCCGTCGCCTAAACAAGCGTGGAATGCAGGATCCAAGAGAATTACTATGTAATCTGCTAACAAGAATCATGCGCTTGGATCCAAAAGATCTAATCATGATGTCTATAAAATAAAAAGAAAAAAAAAGTGAAAAAGAAAAAATATTATTATTGTGTTGAATAAAGTCGAATCCTGGTTCCCTTGTATATGCCGGTTGAGTTGATGTGGAATTAAGATTGTTGACCACTGGTTACCTTGTATATGCCAGTGTGTTGACACTAGAATTCAGACCAGTAGCTCAATCCGATAGGATGCATAGGTTCATCTTGGCGGTGAACTTCAAACAAATATGGGAAATACCAATCACTTGTTAACATTCGCAAACATCTATTTCTATATCCATCTTCTTATTCTATTCATGTGTGATTGTGGTTAGTCATATTCCGAGTATTATGGTTTGTTCAACTTTCTGAGTAGAGCTTAATTTACATATATATTAATTTGGATTCGCATCAGGGTACCTCCCCCAATAGCAATTTTGGATTCGTTCATAGATTTGTCACAGGTAGTTGAAGTTGGAAATATAGGTTTTGTAGGTAGACCTCTTGTAAACCTTCACGAGACTATAACTCGTCCGCTAGGGACACCTAGGGGTTCAAAGGCTTGTTATTTATGCTAAAACTAACCGTAGCCGCGACGACACAGAGTTGTTGTATTTTGGTTTTGTTTTATTTTCTCGAGGACTAGCAAAGATTAAGTGTGGGGGAATTTGATCGGAGCCTAAAATACATCTTTTGAATATCGATTTCCTATGCTTTTCTTTACTATTTCTCATGTATTTTTGGTGTATTACGCTTTGTTTTCATTTTGCAGGTCTTTTGGAGTCATTGGAGCAAACGAAGAAGAAATAGGTGAAAAGGAGCGAAACTGTCATTTCATAGGCAAGTGTTATTTGGAGCCCAGCTGAGGATAAGGGGCAACCTGCTGACAGATTCACTAAAAGGCAGACAGTGTTCTTTGCTAAGGGGTGCCACCAACTTTTGTATAACCAATAAACGAAGTTCAGGTCGAGACCAATTTCAAGTTCTTCTCAATTTCTTTTCCACAGCTTAAGGACATGATTTACAATCTGAGAAGGTTTCAGAGCTTTCATTTGAATGGTTAAAGCTATCCCAGAATACAAGGACAAAGTTGATGTTGCTGCCATCAATTTCATGAGTATGTATGAAGAGTTTGAGCTCCAGCAGTACAAGGAAGATGGATTTGATTCTGTGGGTTTTTTCCACTGAGATCTTGTGATGTTTATGGCTGAATCCGAGAATAACAAGAGCAGAGATGGGTTCCAGATGAAGTTGTTACTATTAATCGAGAAGCAGAAGTTGCAGGAGATGATGCTGATGTGAAATTCATAGAAGATGGTGGTAATTGAGATGAAATTCGAGATCTCAGCAGATGAGTTCGAATTGAGAAGAGCTAAACTTGTAGCTGTTAGAGAGAAGATTAAATGGGTTTGTGATGGAATTTAGGGATAGGCTAGAAATTGTTGTAGAATTTGAGTTCTAAGTAGAAATCAGGGAAGGGGGTAATTGAATGGTGGTGTGTATACATAAGATGGGTTTACTGGTT
The DNA here is from genome assembly GCA_023529315.1 of Papaver bracteatum. Classification (NCBI taxonomy): domain Eukaryota; kingdom Viridiplantae; phylum Streptophyta; class Magnoliopsida; order Ranunculales; family Papaveraceae; genus Papaver; species Papaver bracteatum. Next base: position 29,430 of record JAJJWX010005328.1, read on the forward strand.
ATATCTCTGTTGGATCTGTGTGATGTTGCAGGAAGTGTTGGCTTGAAAGAGAAATCAGGGGTTTGCTTATGCTGTGAAGATATGATGGTGTTGTGTTGCAGGGAAATGAATGACTGCAGGTTATGGGAATTAACAGAATGAAATGGAGAAGTTGTGATGCTGGAAAGTCATATGGAGTTAGTGCAATGTCTAGTGTTGTTGCTATATGAAATCAAAGAAATGGAGTTGGATTTGGGTGTTATGTGAAGCCCAGGGAAGACATGAAGCCTATGCTATCGAGTTGAGAAAGTGGAGGTGGAGATTCAAATACAGAGAATGCAGCTGACGGTGGTCATTGCAGCTTAATTGGAGTAAGGAATGGTAAATGGGTTTGTGTGTTGCTGCCAGGGATATGTAGATGAATAAGCTACAGGGAATTATGCTGTGTAGATGAATGGGTTTTGAGTTGCAGTGGCGAGTGGGACTCAAATTCAAGAATGGTTCGAGTTTGTGCTGCGGGTATGGAAATATGAACTGGTTGAGTTCGTTGGTAGTTTTTGATTAAGTAATTACAGTGTGGATGTGCACCAAGGTAATAACAATGGTGGATGTTTGCTGCCGGATTTGGTTGATAATTGGCTGGCAGTACTTGGCAGGGAATTATGGAAGAGATGCTCGATAATTGGCAGTGGTGTTGTTCAATGGGTTGATGGAGTTCGAGATGGAGTTAACGCTGGTGACTGATATGGGTGAAGGTCATGGAGATCGATAGAAGGTGTGATTGAGCTGAATTGTAGGCAAAGAAATGGACCAGGAGAAGTTGGGTTTGCTGGATAGATATGTATTGCAGTGAAGATGGAGCAGCTGTCTTTGAAGTTAGAGTTGGATATTGCAGCTGTGTCTGGAACTGGAGCTAAGATGTAGAATGGATGAAGCTGCAGTCTATAGGTGGAGTTCAAACTGGTTAGGAAGGTGCAGGAGCAGCTAAAATGGCAGATGAGTTATTTCTATCAAGACTGAGGCAGTGGTGAATTTAGTTGTAGTTCAAACTGCAAGAGCAGCAAGATGGTGGTGTATGGACTGTGTTTGCGAGCAAAGGTGCACCAGCTGGTTATGTTGCAGTGAATGAAATGGGTTGTATGGAATGCAAGTGCACGGAACATGAGTTTTTGCTGTGGATTAGGATGAGTACGAGATATAATGGGGAGTTCATAATGAAGCAGGAATTTCAGCTGCAATTGAATGTTGCCGGCATAGCTGAATGAATGGTCTATGAACATATAGATGAATGTTAGGATTGGTGTATGAAAATGTACAGGGGAAGACTGAAATGGCCTGGAATTGGCCGGAAGTCACCCAAAACAGTCAAAACTCGGCCGGAATCGGTTATGGATGAGTTGACTCAGTGAGTTTGCCCGAATCTGATTTGTAGAGAATAATTTGTACCTGTTTTTAGTGGGCTTCACTCATGGGATGGCTCGACGACAGGGTTGGAACGTGAAGGCACATAAAGTATATAAAAGAAAGGGTTTTATTTCCTTAAGGGGAAATATAACATCTTATCTCTTCTTCTACTTTGTTCTAGGGTTTAGAAACATGAAAACCTTTATCTTTCTTCTTGTTATGAACCCCATTAACATGAGCTAGAATATTATTATTAGTGATGGATTAATTTAATTTCACAAAGCATGCTTCCTTTATTAATGAATTAGTTTTTTCTCATAATTATCGATCTTGATTCACTATATATATCGCCATGTATGATTTGAATATTTGTTTGGTTGAGTGGCCAATTGATTGAACTCGTATTCATATCTATAGCTAGTTTAGGGTGTTTCATACGTAAAAGTGATGCATCTTGAATACAAGTAGCACAAATATGGTTATTGCTTGTAGTGATATATCCTAATAATCATATGTGAACCATGACTTTTGATAAATTGAATTAGTGCGCTTTCCAAGTTCGATTGATTTGATTGGCTTGATTTCATAGAACTTAATGCATCTAGGGAATTAAACTTGATTAGTGCTTTTACACGTTAGGTTGTTCTCTAAGATAGAATTCATATTCACATCTTTTAATGTGTTTGTTGATTATAAGAGGAGATTTTCGGGATAAACTTGCGATCAAGGTATCCTAGGGCCTTAGATAATGAGAGATTAAATATCAATTCTAGTTATTATGACAAGAGCATGTTAGTGAATGAAAACGAAATCCTTAACCAATATCTCTCTTCTATTTGATTTGTTTGCTTATTTCTTTATTTGCTTTTATTTTAGTTTGCTTTTACAAAAAATCAGAAAAATCCCCCCTTTGTTTATATAAGAAATCGAAACAACTTGACAACCTAGAGCTCTCTGTGGGAACGATCCTTTCTTGCCCTTGCTATATTTATATTTTAAGTAGTAAGAAAGTGTAATTTATTTTTGAGTCGGCTGAAAAACGACCAATCTGCACCCATTTTATTTCCAATTTTCAACATTTTAGGTTCTTCTTCACTTCCAACATTTATTTCCTTTGTTGGTTCTGCTGCGGTGTAGCTGGCATCAGGTTCTCCCATTGGTGTTGGTGTTTCCATGACTCTCGCGGGCTCATCATCTTCTTGCGAGATCTCGCCGGGTATCCCTTTTCCTTCTCTTACTCTTATCATGTAAACTTTAAATTCTTCTTCCTTCTTTGCCTCTTTTGCCAATTTTATGCGAGCTTTTCGCAGTTTTGGACGCTCTTCATAATTTCTCACTTCAATTCGATAACACAGCTTCGCAAGATCAGTATCTCCTCTAATTTCTCAAATTCCACCAGGCATAGGAAATTTGATGCATTGATGTAATGTTGATCCTACATCCTTGATTCAATGTATCCATGGTCTCCCCAATATCATGTTATATGGTGCCACCACATCCACCACACATAATGTTACTTGTGTTTCAATCTCTCCTAGTGGAATTCGTACCATTATTTCGCCTTTAGGTTTTGTTATAGATTTTCCAAAACCATGAATGTGATAATTTGAACAAGACATCTCTTCATCCGTATATCCCATTTTCTTAAATGTATGATAGAATATAATATCTACAGAACTGCATGCGTCCACCAAAGTTTTATTCACGGCCCATTCTTCTACAGATCTTGTTGATTTTTCCTTCTTCAATCGCACAGTAGATACCGTGATTACCAATGGAGATGTATGATCCAAATTTTCTTTTGGTATTTCTGCTGCTGTGAATATAATCTCCTGCTTTTCCCAATCCTTCAGAGGTGATATTTTCTCCACCGTCCTAATTCTCTTTCCTTCAAAATCTAGTTTATGAATCCTTCCTCTAATATTTTCATGGATTTGGTTGATCATTGTTTTTGTTATCGTATTGCATTCCAACTTTCTGTAATCCTCCTTTGGTTCAATTATTTTTTCTTCAACTGCTTCACCAATTTGTTCAATCATCTTCTTAACTCGAATATTGATCTTTAATCTTGCTTTTTCCTATAATTTTCGACTTTCAATCCCTGTTTCGGGCGCCAAAATGTAGTTGCAGGAAATCCAACACTACACCCTTGATAAGAATTTACTATAATTAAGACATATTTGAAGATTAAAAACAACACTTTATTATTTGATTCTCAGAAATATTTACAAGAAATGGAAGAAATCAAGAATACAACCGCTCCCTTGAATTTTCTCTCTCCTCAAGACTTCCTCAACACTAAAAAAATACATCATGCTCTCTTTGAATCTACTGGGTCTCTTTATATAGGATAGTTACATAATGGATGGCAACTAAACTGTCCTTTAATTTCGGATCTAACTCGCGGTATTATCGCAGCAGTTATAATGTACATTCTCGCAAGCGTCGTGACCATCGCAGGATAATCACACTCTTCCCGTGTTTCTTCATTCGTCAGCTATTACGTCATTCTTTAAATTATTCTGTGACACTCGTGAAGTTTTGTTGAAGAAATCGCGATGATGTTCGCAGAAATGTTGTTAATCTCGCAAGAGTAATATCATGGCGATATTCTGGTCCTACAATCCAGGCTCATGAAAATAAATTGTGGACACTCCACGGTTTCAAAAAAAAAATCCATGAATCGACCATGGTTTTACAAAACTCTTTTCCTTCTAGAATGAACCTTTAATCAATTATATCTCGTATTTGAAACTAAGAGTATTCGAAGGTTTATTTCAATCTTGTGAAAACTCACGCATTACATGATAAAGTTTTGATTTACATGAAAGCTCATACACACAATTTTATCACTGGACACAAGTTCATGTATACATAAAGAAGAAAACTATTTTCTTCGTATCATCATTATTCTTCAAAACGAAGGGTTTATTTCGGTTTCACGAAAATTTACTTTTTCATAGTAAAATTTGGTTCACATGAAAAGTTCATAAACCTAGTTTTATCGCTCAACCTAAACATTCATATATGAAGAAAAAATCTTTCCTAAATCAGGAATTATTATTAGTTTTCAAAAACTAGCGATCAAACGAACATACGTTTTCAAAAACGATGGTTTTCGACGAAACCCACAATCATATATACACGGGTATATAATTTTATCATGATCAATATGTGAACAACCCATAGAACTCATGAGCATTAGCAAACAAAAAACAAATAAATACCTATCGGCGCCGGCCGGAAATTGGCCGACGGTGGCTACGGCGGTCGGACGATGGTACTCCGGGAATTCTTCTCCTCCCTGGTGATGTGAAGGTGATGATGAGGTGATGGGAGCTGCTGGTCGTGGGAAAATAAAAAAAAAAGAAGAAAAAAAAAAGAAGGGAACAATTCCTTTTATATCAAACTTTATTTCCAAAACCTAATTTTCTAAGGATTTCCTTATTGGGCCCGGCCCGCGAATCCTAAACGACCAAGGTCCCGTCATCCGAATCAGCGGTTCAACACCAACTTGTGGTCATCAAATGACATTCTAACATGCCACTGGAACCTTCTTTCAAGTCATGGTACGCTCGTACAATCGAAATCCGGTAACAACTTAACTTACAACTGAGTTTGATTACTTATATTGTTATGACCGGAAAATCACCATTCAATGCAGACTAAGGAACACGGCTTTCCTCACTAAGTAGGGGACTTAATGTAGATGGTGGATTTTCGACGAAGGCTAAAATCGTAAACCCATAATTATACGAACCTCTGATCTAGCGGTCAGACGTGAGTATTGAGACACGGATCTCTCATCAAATTCTGTGACTGAGAATACTTTCTCTCAGAGTACATGTAGATATGTAGTCTCAAAGCTGGACAACAACATATCTTATGAATACTGAACACTTCAGTAATTATTCCTATATAGTATCACGGGATGGACGGCTCCTAGAGAGATTGCTCTGCTAGTATGGAGCGATAACGTCTTCAGGATACAATCAACGCGTTTACCCTGACTATATAACGGATATGAAGCTCCGACAAGCTCATATCAGAATAGTTAATGCTCCTAGACAGTTTGCTCTGCTAGTATAAAGTCATAAATTAATTATTCCTAAATTCTTGGATTCATCCGCAAAATTTCTGAAAATATTCAAATATTTTTGCAGATATTTCATTACGCAAACCATGGTTCTTCCCAACAGAAATTCATGGTTTAGTAATAAATATTCGACGCACGGGTATCGGATCTACCTCTGAGCAAGCCCTGTCTCAAACCTAAATTCTTGGATTCATCCGCAGAATTTCTGAAAAAGTATTCAAATATTTTCGCAGATATTTCATTGCACAAACCATGGTTTTTATCAGCTGAAATCCATGGGTTAGTAATAAATATTCGATGCACATGCATCAGAGCTACCTCTGAGTAAGCCCTGTTTCAAATGGTGCAAGTTAATTCAACGATGATGCATTAACAATCACCGCACGAACGAGTATTTCAAAATACGACGAAACGATGAACCTATGCACAATAAGATAAAAAAAATTACAAATAATTAAAAATTGACCAAGGTGTTGGGACCGTGGACCCACTGACTGGATGACCGCGCCGTGGTCAATCCCACACCTGTTTCATATTTTTATCATATTTTTGTTGTTTTCCTTGAGTTCATGAAAAACCTTTCACTTGAACAAATATCCTTTGTTTTGAGGAAACTACTCAATTTCATGGTGCTTCCTTCGCGCGGAGGAAATAATATAAAATTAGGGAAACATGATGGGGGCGTGACCATTAGCCAACCAGCCATGTCTTGGTCCCAGCTGGCCCCACACCTCATGGTTCCTCATTATTTTATTATTATTGCCCTAATTTCATGAAAACTCCTTAACCTCATGATATTTCCTTGGTCCCATGAAAAATAATAAAAATTAGGGAAACCTGTGTGTACGGGCCATGGCCGGTCGGCCAAACCCTAGGTGGCTCCCACGTCCCACTTTTTTATTAGCATATTTTTCATGTTTTCATAATCCCATGAAATTCCTTGATTTCATGATATTTCCTTCAAATCATGAAATAATACATAAAATTAGGGAAAAACGCACGGGACCGGGCCCTGGCCGACCAACCATGCTCCAAGTTGGTCCCACACGCCCACACATCCCTTATTTTATTTATTATTTTATTTTTATGTTTCCTTCATCTCATGGAAACTCCTTGATTTCAACAAAACTCTTTAATTTTGGAAAAACTCCTTCGTTCTATCCCATTTCCCTAAAATCATGAAAAATATTACAAAAATTATGAAAAACGTGTGGGATGGCTCCCTTGGCCATGACCGGTCCCACACTTCATAATTCTTTCACTTTTTAAGTATTTTCCTTCATCCGATGAAGTTTTGACGGTTTTATAAAAAAAAACCCTAATTTTGTCATATTTTCTCAATAGTCTCTCAAACGTGCACCAGAAAATATCAAAATTCGCAGGACTGAGAAACGGATGTCTCAATGATGAAAGCATGTTGCCTTGACCGACAAAGGTTGGATTTTTGGCTCGCAATGAGCCAGTCCCACGTGTTTTCACAATTTGACCTAATTTGCGTAATTGCACGTATTGGGTCCAAAAACTCTCCAAATAATTTCAGAATTTGACGGAGCGATCATCATTTGATCCCGTGACCACCCAGGGACGGTTTCATGACCCCTTGGTCGGTCCCTCACCTTTTCATAATTAATTAGGTTTTATCACCTAATACTGAACCTATCAGTAATTCAATAAATGATTAAACCTGTATTTAATCATTCTTTCATCAATTCACCAACTCTTCAAGGAGGTCTTAGTTTTTGCTCACGCGAGCATATGCGAATTTCATGGTCGATCCACGGTCCCATAAAGCCGGTTCTCCTTCATTCCATGGTTAATTTTCAAATAAACCATCAATTGGTCATCAATTGATCAAATTAGGGTTTCTGAATCCAAGGATCATGATTCCAGATTCAAACACTAATAATTTTTAAATGATCTCATGATCAGTATTCTTATTAATTATACTCGGTTCAACTACCAGCACTTTAATTAATGTTTTATTTTGGTCACGCTGCCAATAATTCATCAGATGAGCAACACTTGCTCAGATGAGCAATATTTACTCAAACCAACGAATATTGGAACTATCAATATTAAAAAAAATTATCGAGCAACACTTGCTTACCTCAACGAGAGGATCCTATCACTTTCTCAGCAGACGTGCTTAATTCATGAGTTGCAAAACATTTTACAAAATTATGTTTAACTCAGCAAATACGTGGACTCATCGTCCCACAAAGCCATGAAGTCAACAACTGACTAAATTAACCACGAGGCATCAATCATGTCACTTGGGGGGATATCAACTAGGGTTTTGGTCTGGAGGTATACGACACGTGTGTTCAAACACATGATGGAATGTGAGAAAGTCGTGAAATTTGCAAAAGGAGTTAACAAAGTAGTGGGTGGAAAATTAACCAAGTCTCCGCATGATGAGCGCAACTGGTTTCAAGCACTATTTCCATCTCTCCACTCTTTCACTCCATCAACTGTCACACTTCATGGGATCATGGTGTCTACAATTTCATCAATATAAATAAGTCTCTGAATCATGATTGAAAGGACAACAACGGCAGCAACGAAATCAACGACGATTTCATGCCTCACTCATCAATTGAACAATTACTATCAAATGGGTAATTTCAATCATTCAGAACTTATCTTATTCATAATTCATAAGACACCTACAATCTTTGATTACCATTGATTCCACACATTTCTCAGCTTCCCTCATACAGATCAACCCATCCTTTCTTGTGAACGAATTTACTCTGGAACGACCATTGTCTTGGTTTAGGCCGGAGTACTACAGATTGATCTCTCGAACTTAAATTACCCCTTTCTTAATGGTGCATCTGTGTGAGGTTGACCATTTTGCTCGGTTCAAGGAATATCCTCCGCACGGTTATCTCCTCAATTGCGCAAAAACTAGCAAATCGTTTCCCCCCATCTACAAGGCTATATCTCTCGGTGTGTTATATTAGCCCGATTGAGCATATTTAATTACCTAAGGGTAATCTGGAATGTCCGTGTTAGTCTCAGAAAATATCACAGCCACGCAAGTTGGCCGCATGATTTAACCAGCCTAGACAAACCCTAGCAGGATCAGGCTATCACCATAATGACCACCAGCGGGCCATTTTTTGCCATAGCCGGTCGAACATAGTGCTTCACTTCCCAGCATGCCAAAATGCCAACCCTAAAGTAGGTGGCTTTGCAGCTTTTGGAAGATATTCGAGTGATCAAGACTGCTTAAGACAATCTCAAAACGATCGTGACCTTCCAACTTCACTAGTCTGATTGGACGGATTAGATCGCACCATGAAAGATGGAGGAGGCGCCAACACGCATATTGGCGGGCCCACTCTATCCATGTCTGATCGGATTTCTCACGAGCAAGCCATGGAGCAATAAAAGTTTGCTCAAAACATGGCTGGCGTGATGCTTTAAAGGGTCGCGGAATTACATTAGTGTCTTAAAATTGATCACAACCATATAACTTCGCAAGCATGATTGGAAGGCTTAGATCACACCTAAGACCGTGGAACAAGTACACACATGCACATCTCCGGCCCAATGTGGGCCCCATACGATCAGCCTCCTTAAGGGAGGAGCATAGCTTGCAAAAATGATTGGTTGAAGTTACATACACACGACCGATCCAAAATCCTAATTAGGGTTTGCGGCATGTTACATGTGTCGTTAATCGATCACGAGCGTATATCTTCGCAAGCTTGGATGGAAGGTGTAGATATAGACTTAAAAGGTCCCGAGCATGTCAACATGATCATCGTGGGCCCGTCTACGCGCATGACCTATCGGCCTAGGCCAAGCATGGATGAACACCTCGATTCGTGTGCCTTAAAGGTGGCATGCCGCGCCCCATTAATATCCTTTGCGGCATAGGATTCCTGTCGAAATCTGATCTCGGCCACCCCTCTTTGCTGGTCAAATCGAGTGCCTTAGATCGCACCTTCGCGAGACGATCCAGCATGGATGTGTGCACTGATGGCACGCCTCCATGTAGGGCCAATAGGTCCCAACAAAAACGTCTCACATACTTGGTTTTAGTCAAGCTGAAGAGTGATACTTGCGCACCTCTTCAAAACCCTAAAACTCCATCAACGGTCGCAGATGAGCGTCATAGATCATCTCGTCCGTCCAACTCTACTATCTTGGTTGTACAACCCAGGATAGGATTTAAGTGGCCAATAAAGTGTTGTAGTGATTACCATCCGTCACTCTACCGCATGGAGTGATCAGCCAAGGGAGGGATTGCCTGTGCAACCTCCAAACGATCATTCGAAGATGGCTATACATGTATATGTTTTAAGACGCTTAATCCGTGACTTACTCCGTTAAGATTTAAAACAGCGATGCTTTATGCATATTGAATATGTTCGATGCATTACATGCACAAAATATACGATATTTCTTGAATATCGATTTCCTAAATAACTCAGTTATTTAACCTAGAACTGTATGCTACTTCTTGTGGGTTCCACGATCCACACTTGAGACATTAAACATGTCACAAACTTGTGGATACTTACTGGGGTATTGGTCTGGCGGTTTACAATGTACAACGTGCAACGCGCCATCACAAGAACGTATCAGGAAAGCATGGACGGTTAGCGATGATGGGGGAAGTGGGCTAAGACGTGATCGTGCAATCACCCACACGACCCACTACTCCATCACTGAACTTCCCCCACTTCCTAAGAGATGATGGTTTGCGCTCTATGACTTGTATAAATAGGTCCTTTGCATATTTTCCAAACAACACAGACAAGCACAGAAAACCAAGTGTTGTCATTCGTATCCAGAAAACACCAGAGCTGATTGCTTACATTATTACAAGCCAGTTCAATATTCTGATACAAGTCATAAACAGCCAACACCTTCACAATCTCTACACCTTCTTCTCTTCCCTCCCTAAGATCAACCCCATCTCCTTCACTTTGTGACCGAAACAAGTCTGGAACATCCATTTCTTGGTTTAGGCTAGAATTGTATAGATTGATCTCTCGAATCAAAAGCACTCATTTACAGTGCATTTGTTTAGGGTTTAGATTCATTTCTCACCCACACCCAAAATTACCAAAACCAGCAGAAATAGTTTTTAACCATAAAAAATTGGCGACCACAATGGGAGATTAATCTCTCGGGTTGCAAGATCAAATTTCAATTTCATTTCAATCTGTTCAAATTGCAAGATGGTCGAACTTAGGTCTGGATCAGCGATCAATTACGATGGAACTAGCCCCGACAACACTCTTGGTATTGATATCCCTGTCAGTGGAGTTTTCGTTCAGAATATGATTAATACATATCGTGGAGCCGTATCCTTTACCACCAAAACCAGCGGATCTAGGGATATTCCAGTTGGCGTGACGCCTCCCATCACCAGAGACGGAGCAGCCGCAAATCCCGACATTTCTTCAAGTATAGCGCCTCCAGTCGTCACCAGGGCAACTGCTACTCCCCCTTCAGGATGAGGGGATGGAGGAACCAGAGGAGGACAACACCCTATTACCATTGTGGATTTGATGGAAAGACATGAAGTTCTTGCTAGAGCCCAAATGTATATGGCTGTAACTCAGAAAGAGGTACTCACTTTTCTCAAGACATTGACTGAGAGATTTCCACAGGAGTCACGACAGCCCCCGGAGCTAGTAAGGAGCGCAGTCAATATACCTGGAGCAGGCACTTCAGAGGCGTGGGACCATATGGATGAAGAAGCTCGTGACGCACTTGAACGCCCAAGAGAAAGGGAATAGCCATCCAACTTCATTACGCGTGAGTACCTGGAGCTGCTCCTCCAAAACTGGGGCAAAGGAAATCCAGGGGACATGCACCAGCATCGACCACCATACCCTCAGGATGTACAACGAATTCACTTTCCGAAAGGATAAACCTCTCCTCAGTTTTACCTTTATGATAGTAGTGGTAACGCTCGCGAATACATCTCCCAATTTTTGGAATCTTTAGGGGAACACGAGTATAATAATTTTTTCCACCTGAAAGAGTTCTCAAAGTCACTTATTGGAAGAGCGTACACCTGGTACAACAACATCGCACCTAACAGCATACCCAATTGGAGTGAGATGGTCAGTGCCTTCTACAGGAAGTATTTCTTCGTGTCTGAGCAGATTACCTTTTCAGACTTGGGAAGAATCTTTCAACGAAGCAACGAACATCCGAACGACTTCGTCAAGAGGTTTAGGATTCAAGCGTTGGATTGTCATGATCCGAATGTCACCGAACGCCAGTTGGTAGAGTTATGCATTAATGGAATGATTCCCATATACCGTGATTTTTAGAGAATCTAGGATTTCAAACATTTTCTGAGATCCAGGAAGCCGCTAAGCGTTCAGCCATAACGGCCCCAACATTGTTGGAGAGAACCATAATTTTTCGAAACGAAGATGTACGTGAGAGTTGAGAAAGTAGGCGTCTCATTAACAAGAATTATAACATCGGTCCTTCTGTGAGTGTGGTGGGCGAAGGAGGAAAAAGGATAGCTCCAACAACAGAACAACCACCCAAGCGTGCATCACCAGCGCAAATGATGACTTCATCTCGAAAGGAAGCGGGTAAGGTTCCTGTGCAAGAATCTGGAGACACAGTCCCGAACTTCCCCTTTCCCATGAATGAAGTCATAGAACTCTTGGAAGCGTGGATTTAAGATGACGTGATTAAGCTACCTCCTATCAGACGTCCGCTGACCGAGGAAGAGATGGAAAATCCAAAATATTTCCGTTACCATAGGTTCGTCCATCACCTGACCAAGGATTGCAACAAATTGTAACACATTTTAAGACACAAGGTGGAGGCAGAAGAGCTTCAGTTAGGAAATGAAGGTGTTTATAGGGATCCTCTTCCTATTAGGAGCTGCATGATCTCCGGGGATTCTGTTCACAAGATTGTACAGTCTATCATGGAACATTTGTGTGAAATCTTATATTTCTCCAAGGTACAGCGTCAAGACATATTTGCATCCCTCAGCCGCATTGTGTCAGGTAGGCGCTTATATCCATAAAGGGAAACAATTAAAACTCAGTCTTCCTGAAAGATACAACCAGCAAAGGGAACTGGGGACTCTCGACCTTCACTCGTTTGAAGGATCTCGAGTTCGACAACACATTGATTGATGCAGCCTCCGAATTCAACATCATCACCGTCAAGACTCTGAAAGCCGCAAATATTTCAAAACAGGAAGTTATTCGCAGCCTAACCGTGATCAGGGACTTGGAAAGAGAATTCAGATACGCCTATGGATGCATCGACCTTGAAGTTAAAATCGGTGATGCACTAACACAGGCTAAATTTTACATAGTAAATGAGTATCTGAATTACGACATGGTCTTGGGACGCCCGTGGATACACGATAACAAAGCAGCACTGGGAGTGTGTCCTTTGCCGATTTCAATACCTGAAAGAATCTCCAATGAACCGTCAAACCCTGAAGATTATTTGTTGTTGTATCGATACCTTGCAAATGTGACGCAACTTCCTGGAGAAAGCCCGGACTCATACCTTAAAAGGTTCCAAGCCCAACGTTTTTCCAAGATCTTGGAAGCAGTCAGAGACAACATGTCACAGAATCAAGGAGTTGTACCAAGTCCAAACCTGTTTTGAATTAGAAACGTAACAGTAAAGATGACCGCTCAACCTGATTTGCCAATAACAAAGGAGGATGAACCATACCTGGTGGCAGATGTCATCCAAGACTCAAGCTATCCTCACGATGTTGCCGCCACGAACTGTGAAGGAGCTCCAAAGCTTCATGGGCAAGGTGAGCTAAATTCGACATTTTATACCTGGTCTATCCTAACTTGTTGCTTCACTCACCCCCTTGCTGAAGAAAGGAGCAAGTTTTGTCTGGACCACACTACAATAGGAAGCATTTCGAAAGATTCAACAAATATTGTCATCTCCAAATCATCATAAAGGGTTCGCCTATTATGTCAGCACGGACGAGAGCGAGCGCGAAACATCTTCAGATCTACTGAAACCAGCACCTCAAGGGAGAAGCCTCAAGAAGATAGTGATGTCTGTAACATCAATGAGAGACGCTTTCAGAATTTCGTCTCCCGTAGAAGAAGTAGTTGCATTACCAAAGGAGATTGCACCTTGGACTTAAGAGGTACATACATATTCTCCATGAAAAGAGCTTCGTCATATTTGCAGAGCCTATTGGTTAAGTCATTCGCATGAAGGAACTTCCCTCCTTCTCAAAGACCCGATCCAAAGGTGATAATGGAAGAGGAGTGTGACTGGGGACTTCTTAGCACTGCCCATCTCAAAGATGGTGAATTTAGATACATGCAAGCATGCTATCATTATGATTCCAAGATGTCCAAAGACGAGGATATACTTAAGACAGCATATTGTCAAAGACCAGTGATATTTCTGGAAGTCTATGAAACGCAATGCAGATGTAAAGACGGCCTCATAAACCCAGCATGACAACGTTCATCAAGTCGAAGGCTCATTGGATACTCGTGGGCAGGGGACTATCTCCCTCTTTTTCATTCCATGAAGTAACATCAAGTAAGCTATCGGTTTCATCATTAGCTTCTCCCTCGAGACAAGCTCTACCACTATATGAAGACCGCCAAGTTCGTGCCCGTAGATATCACGCCTTTTCCTGCCAGTCTCTTCTGATCATAGCTGCATCTAAGAACCATTGTTATTTTATTGATACCAATGCCCGAGCTTCACCATAGAAATAACCACTACGAACAGAGGTAATCCGAACTTATGTATATTTTATTTTCCCATGGAGAAGTAATAGAGTCACGGAGGAGAGATGGTGATATTTTTATTATGGTAAACTCACCGACCATACAAGATAGAACCATATAAATCACGCTTGGGGTCTAAGGCTCAACATGAAATTCCTTCGCCGTCAGTCAAGGACTTCTTCAACACAAGAGAGATGGTCAATCAAGAAGCATGTAATTTACAAGGGGAAACCAAACTGAAGAAAATGCCGCTTCAACGCTCTCTCCAGCAGAAGCCATTTCAAACGCTCCCTCCAAGCCGCTTCAATGTTCTCTCTCTAGAAGAATGCGTTTCAGCTCTCTCCAGAAAAAGAAGTCACTTCAACACTTCAACGCTCACCAGAGGAAGCTGCTTCAACGCTCTCTGGGACACACACTCTCTCCAGGAGGCAACTCAACGTTCGCTTTAGAAGATGCTTTAACACGCTTGCCGGAAGCTACATCAACGTTCTATACGGGAGCTCCTTCAACATATTTTTCAGAATTTGCTTCAGCAGCCTTGTAAGGATATTCCTCATGATAGGGATCGTCCACATCAGAGTCAAAGATTATGGCATCATCATGGATAATTTGATATCCCAACCAACTGCATGCCTAATCTACCTGGGGCCAACCGAAATCATGCTAGGGGAATGCTCACCTGAATGCCTCTTGAACGTGACATGTTCCAACGACATGCCGACCTATCTCTCCTGGTAACATTTAACTTTGTCTCATAAGTTTTATATTTATTTGTCACCATCTAATGCCTACCCCACAATAATGCAACCATTATGTGCTAGACAGGGGACTTAATGTTGATGGTGGATTTTAGTTCAGGGCTAAAATTTTAAAAGCCAAATTTTATACGCTAACATCCTACAGAGGATAAGGATATTTGATAAGTGATGAATACTTCTTCGCTTTATTAATTCACCTAGAATGGAGCATTTGGAAACAATCCCAAATATTATGTGAATTAAATACACAAAATTTATCCAGGATGGAGCATATAGCAACAATCCCAAATACCCTGTGAATTTTTAGCATTATTAATTAATGCATGAATTGCCTTCTATTTCCTGTGTTGTTCTCAACGAGACTCTCATTATTGGTGCGTCATGATGACTGATTGTTACTCTCAGCAGAGTAACATGAATATCCAAGTGTCAATAATGAGGCATGCACAAAATAATCGTATAGTATATATCTCTCGGTGTGTTATATCATCCCGATTGAGTATATTTAATTCCATAAGGGTAATCTGGATTGTTCGTGTCAGTCACAGAAAAGATCACGGCCACGCAAGTTGGCCGCATGATTTAACTAGCCTAGAAGAACCCTAGCAGGAGCAGGCTATCACCATAATGACCACCAGCGGACCCTTTTTTGCCATAGCCGGTCGAACATCGTGCTTCACTTCCCAGCATGCCAAAATGCCAACCCTAAAGTAGGTGGCCGTGCAGCTTTTGGAAGATGCTCGAGTGAGCAAGACTACTTAAGACAATCTCAAAATGATCGTGACCGTCCAACTTCTCTAGCCTGATTGGACGACTTAGATCGCATCATGAAAGATGGAGGAGGCGCCAACACGCACATTTGCGGGCCCACTCTATCCTTGTCCGATCGGCTTTCTCACAAGCAAGCCATGGAGCAATAAACGTTTGCTCAAAACATGGCTGGCGTGATGCTTTAAAGGGTCGCAAAATTACATTAGCGTCTTAAAATTGATCACAACCATATAACTTCGCAAGCATGATTGGAAGGCTTAGATCACACCTAAGACCGTGGAACAAGTACACACATGCTTACCGCCGGCCCAATGTGGGCCCCACACGATCGGCCTCCTCAAGGGAGGAGCATAGATTGTAAAAACGATTGGTTGAAGTTGCATACACATGACCGATCCAAAACCCTAATTAGGGTTTGCGGCATGTTACATGTGTCACTAATCGATCACGAGCGTCCATCTTCGCAAGCTTGAATGGAAGGTGTATATATAGACTTAAAAGGTCCCGAGCATGTCAACATGATCACAGTGGGCTCGTCTACACGCATGACCAATCGTCCTATCCCAAGCATGGTTGAACACCTCGATTTGTGCGCCTTAATGGTGGCATGCCGCGCCCCTTTAAGAATCCTTTGCGGCACATTATTCCTGTCCAAAGCTGATCTCGGACACCCCTCTTTGCTGGTCAAATCAAGTGGCTTAGATCGCACCTTCGCGAGATGAGCCAACATGGATGTGTGCACTGACGGCCCGCCTCCATGCAGGACCAATCGGTCCCAACAAAAACGTCTTACATGCTTGGTTTTGGTCAAGCTGAAGAGTGATGCTTGTGCACCTCTTTAAAACCCTAAAACACTATCAACGGTCGCAGATGAGCATCATATATCATCTCGTCCGTCCAACTATACCATTTTGGTTTTACATCCCAGGCTAGGAGTTAAGTGGCCAATAAAGTGTTGTAGTGATTACTATCCGTCACTCTACCACATGGAGTGATCAGCCAAGGGAGGGCTTGCCTGTGCAGCCTCTAAACAATCATTCGAAGATGGCTAGACATGCATCTGTTTTAAGACGCTTAATCTGTGACTTACTCCGTTAGACTTTAAAACAACGATGCTTTATGCATATTGAATATATTCGATGCATTACATGCACAGAATATACACGATATTTCTTGAATATTGATTTCCTAAATAGCTCAGTTATTTAACCTAGCACCGTATGCTACTTCTTGTGGGTCCCACGATTCACACTTGAGACATCAAAAATGTCACAAACTGGGGGATACTTACTGGGGTATTGGTCTAGCGGTTTATAGCGTGCAACGCGCCATCACAAGAACGTGTCAGGAAAGCATAGCCGATAAACGATGATGGGAGAAGTGGGCTAAGACGTGATTTTGCAATCACCCACATGACCCACTACTTCATCACTCAACTTCCTCCACTTCCTACGAGATGAGGGTTTGAGCTCTATGACTTGTATAAATAGGTCTGTTGCCTATCTTCCAAACAACACAGACAAGCACAAAAAACCAAGTGTTGTCATTCGTATCCAGAAAACACCAGAGCTGATCGGTTACATTATTACAAGACAGTTCAATATTCAGATAAAATTCATATACAGCCAACACCTTCACAATCTCTACACATTCTTCTCTTCCCTCCCTAAAATCAACCCCATCTCCTTTAATTTGTGATCAAAACAAGTCTGGAACGGCCATTTCTTGGTTTAAGGTAGAATTGTATAGATTGATCTTTCGAATCAAAAGAACTCTCGTGCAGTGCATTTGTTTAGGGTTTAGATTCATTTCTCATCCACACCCAAAATTACTAAAACCAGCAGAAATAGTTTTTACCCATAAACAATAAGACATCGACATAATCATTTGAATGCTATTGTGATTATGTATGGGTATAAGGTGAAGATTTCATCCTAGGAAATAATGTTTTACATTTGTTTAAAGGAAGTAAATTCATGAACTTATTTTGTGAATCGAAAGGGAAATCGCTAGGCATTATTGGTATTGTTATTCATTGCATATCTTTTGAACTACCAATATGTGTGATTAGTATAACCGCTCATGACTTGTTTATGTTCTTGGTAAATCTATTCACAAAGGCCTGACTTTTTTATTGGTATGACTTTTATTAGTAAAACCAATCTTAAGTAATCACCTGAGATGGTATGATCGATTTAGTGTTATTGGTATGACCGACTCTGGGTAAAGGGGTACCGATCCTAGTAAGAGGTGCAAACGATCATAAAAGGGGAATCGATCCTTGTACGAGGTGCAACAAGTTTTTAGTAGAAAGGGGAACCAATCCTATGGACATGTCCAAAACGTTTTTAAGCAATGGGGAACCGATCCTATGGACATGTGCAACAAGTACAATTTAGATACCATATATATGTGGGAACCGATCCTAGTACCTAGTCAACCGAATTTTTTGGAAAGCTAGTGTGACTAAATCCAGTAACCATATGGAGATAGAACCGAAACTTGTTTTGGTAGAACCGTGAAACCCATGCTTGGTGATTGAGTGTTCTTGATCAATCACGTACTTCTTGAAAGTCAGATGAACCAATTTTAAACTTGTTTGGAAGTGTGGCAAATCAGTTTCAAAATTGTAAGTATGAAAGAGGACTTACAAAGTAAAGATGTCGACATACTTTGAACATGTGCAATAACGCTTATCTTTTATTGTTCAAAGATATTCCTTAATAGCTAAAGGAAAAATCCCGGATCGAAAAAATAAATTGAGAATATTTTATTTAAGGTTTTAAATTTTATTTTTGGAAAATAAAAATTAGTAATGTATATTTACTAATTTGAGATTTTCTAAAAGATTTTCAGTCATTATTTGGACAAAGCATTTCCAGTAATTATGAAAACCAAATTTGGAATATATTGCATATCTTGAGAATATTTTCGGTTTTGGAAATTCCTTGGTGTCAAAACTTCTTTGTCTATAAATATCAAAGTTTGCATTTCAAGCAAACTAATCCTCAGAGACAACAAAACTACCTTAGTTTTGTTGTTACTAGTGGAGCCGCCTATTCGGAGAGGAAAGTAACCTAATTAGGCGAAATCTCTTACGACCGCTCAGTTTAAAGACTTCTTTGGGATTGAGAAGATCTATTAGTACCGTTGGTGGGAAACTAAATAATTGCGGTTTCTCTTTTGTTTTCGATTGATTTGATTGACTGACGATGGTTGAACTTTGATTGCACCTAGTTTGTTTATGCTTGAGAATCTTCTATTCTGATATAAGATTCACTCAAACTAGATCAAAGTTTCGACGGGGATCTTTAGACTGTTTGTAGATCTAAATACGTCTTGTGATAATCCATTGTGTGTGATTGATCACAAGAGATTCAAGTTGATTGTGTGCAGGTGCTGATTGAAGATTAAAGAAGATTTGAAGACAAAGAAGAATTTGAATATTTCTGATTTGGGTTCATAATCTTTAGTGTGCACAATACTTGTTTCGGTTAAAAGAGGATCCAACTATAATCTGTTTATCCTTATGGTAGATTGGATTGATTAGTTATGTAGATCGTCATCAATATGATTCTTTGTTATTAAAAGTATTGATTACAAAATCTTAACAATTACCTTGGTAGTTGTTGATAAGATGGATCTAAGAACCTGACAAAGGAGTTTATTGAGATAAACAGAAGAGCCTTTTGTCGAACTCACATCACTTGGTTGAAAAGAGTTGATACCAAACATATTTGTTGTTCCTTTACTGTTTGGAATACGAACCAAAGGAATTGTTCCAAGTAGTGACTTATTACAGGTCAGAGGCGTGGGAATATAGACGGAACTAGGTGAACTATAGGTTTAGTTGCTTGATCTCGACTATACGAAGTTGGTTTGATTTTGTATAGCGGCTTAATCCTGAGAGTATTCAATTCTTTTGGTCTCGGGGTTTTTCTACACTTACAGTTTTCCTCGTTAACAAAATCTTGTTGTGTCTCTTACTTTTATATTTCCCCAATTATAATTGTTTTTATTATAATTAGAAGTAAAATACACAAGCGTTAATTCATATTTACTTGACATTAATCCTATTGTGTTTGGTTAAGTCCGAACCTTTTATCAAGTAAACATACTTCGTTATTATATTATCTCGATCTCGTATCCATAGATGATCACACAAAGTGTGAACCAATTTGTTGTATTTTCTCGACTCAGTCTATAGAAAATCACTTTCGGAGAAAGAACTTATAGGAGGAAAAGTTTTAGATTGAGGTATATTTGGGTACCCTCGTCTTTTCAAGTTGATATGTTTCTTTATTGTCATGAATTATCTTTCAAGAATTCATTACGATCCCATAGTTTTCGTACCTTTGCCAATTTATATTGACAAAAAGGGGGGGGGATTATTTAGTTGTTCACACTACATACATATGGTTTACGCATCATTATGTAAGGGGAAGTGGATTCCATTTTATAGGTTTTACCTATTGTGAAAAAGATGGAAGTATTGACTAAGGAGGAGTGATACATATCACCATAGTATTATTTCAAAGTTATGATGCAATTGGACTATGATTTATATAATAAAACTATGATACTGAATAACAATTATTGAGAACATTTGTTTTTGTATTATTATTGCTACGGATCTTCAACAACAATGACGTTGAGTTGAACACATTCAAAATCGATGGAGAACTTGAAGTAACGAAGAATTCAAGGAAGTTGAAGATCCAAGGAAATCAAGCATGATGGATCAGAAGCTACAAAGTTTCTTTATTTTATAATCCATATGTATTGATAGTTTTGTCACTAAAATTGAGAAAGGGGGAGATTGTTATAGAAGTGCTCAGTCGAACTCACAAGCGTTGCTATCTCAAGCTTCTTTGTCAAGTTTAGTTGATCAAAACTATATACTTTATTTCTAGTGTACTCATAGATATATCTCGGATTAGGAAAAAAGTGTGTAGTTGAGCTTTAGACTTCACGAATGTTTGTACCGTGTATAAAATACACTAGAAGCCTGTGAATCAAGCGCAAAAATCCCGTTAAATAAGATTCCAAAAGCCCAGACCGGACTTATTGAGGAAGTCTTGAGGTTTATTGAGGAAACCAACAATTGGGTTTATTGAAGAAACCCAGAGGGCTTATTATGGAAGCCCAGTCAAGCTTATTATGGAAGCCCAAATTAATTATTATAGAAGTCATTTTGGGATAGACACAAATCTTGGAAGATAAACAGAGGTCATCCAAGATAGCTACAAATCTTGGGAGATTGATAAGAATCTTCCAAGATAGATACAAATCTTATGAAGATACATAAGGATCTGTTAAGATAAACTCAAATCATGTGAAGATATACAAGAATCTCTAAGATAGATATGCATCTTCAAGGATAGACACAAATATTAAAGGATAAGTACAAATCCATGTGGTTATTTTGGATAACTACAAATCTAGGGTTATTATGGAACTAGATTAGGGTTTTTTGCCTATAAATAGTGTAGTTGCAGGATTTCCCACAACACACCCCTTGTAATATCTTGATAATAATCTCTTAATCTAAACTAATTTGATAATTAAAATTCTAAAAATTGTAAATAGACACACGTATTTTTACATGGTTCGATCAATTTGATCTACATCCATGATTCTCTACTATGATTGTTAAAGTTTACATTTGATTTTACATTTGATAATCTCCATTAATGGAGTTCTAAATCTAGTTTTAGGGAAGAAGATGATAAAGAAAAATACATTTTCTCTCTCTAAAAGTCTCTCTGAAAAATATCTCTCTCTCCTCAAGACTCTCTCAACTCTAAAAAATACATCACACCTTTCTCAATCTATTAGATCTCTATTTATAGGAAATTACATAATGGGTGACAACTAAGTTGTCCTCTAATTTCGGATCTATCTTGCGATCCTCTCGCGAACTTTGTAACCATCGTGAAACACACACGTTCTTCTCATGTTTCTTCAGTCGTCAACTTCATCATTCTTTGAATTATTTTGTGACGCTCGTGAAATGTTGTTGAAGAGTTTTCAGTGACGCTCGCAGAAGTGTCATTAATCTCTCATGAATATAATTGTGGCGATATTCTGGTCCTACATCTTGCCTCTTTTTTCTTGAATATTGCTTGAAAAGTAATCTTTAAGAAAAAATCTGTTGTTGTAGTAGTCTTTGATTTTTGTTGATGAAGGAATGAGCGAAAGAATACTGGACTTGAAAAGTATATACTTGCCTCTATTCTTTTGCGAAGTTCCATATCTTTGTTAAGTAAATAAGAAGTATTAACTCTTGAAATGCTCGTGAAGTATGAAGTATCCCTGAAGAAATATAAGAAGTACTCAATCTTCAAGAAGTATCCGTTCTTTAATGAAAATCATAAGGATTGCCTCTGTTTTCGTGAAATTATTACTTCATTTTTGGTGAAAATCCTAGTCCATTTTGGAAATGATTATTGCGAGAAGATAAAGAACATAAAATGTTTTCTTGGTAATCCATAGTTGCCTCTGTTCTTTATCTACGAAGGAAGGATCTCTGAGAGAATGTTAAATGAACAAATTGCCTCTGCCTCATTTGATAAAATGATCATATTCTGTGAAATAATCACTTCTCCTGCAAAATTCTGGAATGGTCTGCAATAAGCTGAATTAGTCTGAAAATTTATGAATGTTTCTGTGAATTTCTGCGTGGCTCTAAATGTTTCCGCGAGATTCTGAAATAACGCTTTGAATAATGCTGCGATGAATAGTGGCGATGAATAGTGGCGAGATTGTGAATAATGCTACGAGATTGTAGACATTCCTCTTGAGAGACTCTGAATAATACTTCTGAGAAACTCTGAATAGTATTTCTGAGAGATTTTGAATAATACTTGCTTTCTCTTTTGCGATGAGCAAATCTTTCCTGCATTCTTACAAGAAAATAATTAATGTTTGAGATTATTCTATTGGTCTTATTTTGCCTTCCTAGTTAAAGGTCTTATTTCGCCAATTTTTCTTTCTGCGACAAAATCGCAGGACGTCTTTACATTTGCATGTATTGACCCATTGATCTTGCCTTATCATTTCTTAGTATTATAGCCTCTTCAGGATATTTGTCACGCGACAATATGACAGGTCTAAATATTCTTGCGAACGTAAAGTCTCGTGACATTGCCGTCTTACGATGAAATCGCAGGACGTCTTTACACTTTCATGCAAAAACCCATTGATCTCATCTTAACTTTTTCTCTTTTGGCTTTTTGCCTCTGTATAATTTACGTCACGCGACAATATGACAGGCCTAAATGATCTTGCGATCATAGATCCCCATGACATTACCGTCTTAAGACACTTATCAGCTCCCTAATTGAGGGTGCCGCCCTTATCTTCCCCCTGGTTGCCCCTTCAAGGAGGGCACATCGTCCATACAAGACTAGCTCCTCCCATCTGGATTTACCAACAACCAGTTGTTTTCGCAGCCTCTTGTCCTTTATGCCTATATGGCTTATAGTTACAAGACTGCACCCTAAGTGGGGTTTTCTTCAGGCCAAGTGCATCATAGCCAAGACTTACCAAGGATGGACAGGGTAGGTTCGTCCGTCCCGGGCACCCTTGGCTAAACCGTGTACCTCGGCGCCTTGGTCATACTCTACACTTCTTGGAAGAGAACCTCGGTCGTCCAACCAGGGTATAACCTTATAAAGATGGAAATCCAAGATCTCTCTCCCGGATAGGTTTTCTTTAACCCCAACATCTGCATGACTCGGGCTCCAGCAGCGGTATAACCTTATCGCTAAATCATGTAAAGAGATACCCCCTTATAACGTGCTTGTAGGTCTTACATTTGCCTCTTACGAAATTGTATTCGCGAACTAGGGTGCACGCCATAAAGGTTTGTCCCATTCTTTAAATCTCTGCGAAATTGTATTCGCGTTTCTCGCGATATTTTCGCGTTTCTTCATTCTTTCATTTCTGTCAATTCTTTATATAATCTTGAATAATCTCGCGATTATACTCGCATCTTTGATAAAATTTGTTTTGCTCATTTTCGTGAGTTGAAATATTCTTTAAAATCTTTTGAAATCTTAAAAATATTCTTTGAAATCTTGCGATTTTATCGCATTTGTTAAACCAAAAATCTCTTTCTGTAAAAGAAATATTCTAGAGAAATCTTTGAAATCTTTTTTGAAATCTTGCGTTTGTATCGCGTATTTTGGAAATTTGAAATCTTAGAAATTTTGGCGATAATTTATTTTTCTGTAATCTTTGAAAATTCTGCGAGGGTGTCACTGTTTTGGAAATGAAATCAATTTTTTTTGAAATCTTAGAAATCTTTGCGATAGTTTCATTTATTGTAATCTTTGAAATCTTTCAATAAATTTGCGATCTTTAAATTTTTTGGGATGGTCTCATTTTTTATAACCTTTTGAAATTTTTGAAATCTGGCGATTGTATCTCTTTTTTGGTAAGTCAAATAAAAAATCTTAGAAATCTTAGAAATATTTTTTGAAATCTTTAAATTTTTGCGAATATATTGCTCTGGTCAATCAAATCAAAATTCTTTGAAATCTTTTGAAATCTTTGAAATTTTAGAAATCTTGCGATTATCCCGCTTTTGGTGAATTGAATCAAAAGTTTTTGAATTTTTTTGAAATATTATAAATCTTAAAAATGCTCTTTGAAATCCGGCGATAATATAAATCAAAATTTTTCATTTTTTGTAAATAAAATATTCATGGAAGTGGTACTTAGCTTTTTGGTGATTTGCTGTTGTTGTCAATTCTCGCGAAATATTTGATTTGCTTGTGAAATGTGATGAAATGAGAAATGAATTCTTGATCTGCCTCTTACTCCATACCAATTGTTCTAACCCTTCTCTTGAGAAATTAACTTGCGAAATAATCAAATATCTGACGAAGTAATAAAATACCAAATTCCTGCCTCTGACCAATTTGGCGAAGTAATGAAATAATCCTCTCGTGGAAAGTAGATGTATCATGCCAAAACTAGACTTCATTTTCTCGCTAGTCAATTCCTTTCATGAAAATATCTCTTGAAGTGTACAAATGTTTATTTTGTCTTTACCGCCACTATGATCAAATTTCTCCCTTCTGATTGTTAATCTCTTCATTTTTGCTGATGGCCTCTACTCGTAATTCCCATCGCTGGTGACTTTTCATTTGGTATTAGTAACTTGCTACAGTGATGCATTTATTCCTTTGCATCTGTACCATGAAATTAGGATTAAACTAAATTTAAGCTATAGTGGTTCATTTGGTATTAGTAACTTTCCCTTGTATTATTTTGTCTGCATCGTATAAGGACACTACACTATTAGCGACATTCTGAGATCCAATAAGAGTGTTGTTTTCTTTGCGATGAAATGAGCTCCTCGCAGGTGACAAATATAATTGTTTTATTAGCAGATCTTGCGAACTTTTCCTTCTGACAGTGGACTCTCCATCTTCCGCCATCTTCTTTCTCTTTGACGATATAGCGTGTCTTTCTTCACTTTTGTAGAAATATATCTCCATTGTTTAGACTTTTCTTTTTTGTTTCTAATTGATGTGACATGCCAACGTCATTTGGACTATAATTATTGCTTTCTTCGCAGAAAAGTTGTTGTTGTGTAGTATTTCTTAGCCTTCTTCTTATATCCGTTGCTGGAATTAATTTATCCATTTTCGTACTTAATGAGCAATTAATTGATCATTTCCTCTTGTTTATTGCCGGAACTTTTCTTCGTTGGGTCGTTTAATTAATTTCTGCCAAGTCTTGCTTCCCCCTGCGAGCATCAATAAGCAAAAATTGGTATCAATACTAAATAAAAGTTCTCAATGGCTCCGGTCCCTTGCATATGGGTTTGAAAATCAAAATTCATAAACAGTGAAACTATTATCCGAATTAGTTTTGAATCAAAATCCCGAGATTGTTTTGGTTTACTGATGAATAGAGCTTAATTAGATGAAAGGATTTTCGAAAATCATTTTATGAAATAGTACAATTAAGGAAATTGAAATGGATCCATCCTTCTGAAATCGATTGTCACAAGATTGTAAAGAAATCCCAGTTTGCGTCTAAATTTTAGGAGGTAATTCACATTTTACGAAGAATAATATTTTTTTTTTAATCTGAAACGTAATCAAAAAATGAAAAAGATGAGAAGAGATTAATCATTTTGGACGAATTTTTGGCATATCTTTATGTGAATTTCATTTTGTTAACAATTTCTTCGCATCTGCTTCTGATCTTCAATTTTTCCACTTCTCTTTCTCTGTATACATTTCTCGCCCAAAACTTCTATATTTTTTACCTGATCTCTTAGATCCAATTGAATTCATCATCAACAATTCTTTTAATTTTCATCAATCCAACAAGCAGTCCCTGTTTCTAGCGCCAAAATGTAGTTGCAGGATTTCCCACAACACACCCCTTGTAATATCTTGATAATAATCTCTTAATCTAAACTAATTTTATAATTAAAATTCTAAAAATTGTAAATAGACACACGGATTTTTACATGGTTCGATCAATTTGATCTACATCCATGATTCTCTACTATGATTGTTAAAGTTTACATTTGATTTTACATTTGATAATCTCCATTAATGGAGTTCTAAATCTAGTTTTAGGGAAGAAGATGATAAAGAAAAATACATTTTCTCTCTCTAAAAGTCTCTCTGAAAAATATCTCTCTCTCCTCAAGACTCTCTCAACTCTAAAAAATACATCACACCTTTCTCAATCTATTAGATCTCTATTTATAGGAAATTACATAATGGGTGACAACTAAGTTGTCCTCTAATTTCGGATCTATCTTGCGATCCTCTCGCGAACTTTATAACCATCGTGAAACACACACGTTCTTCTCATGTTTCTTCAGTCGTCAACTTCGTCATTCTTTGAATTATTTTGTGATGCTCGTGAAATATTGTTGAAGAGTTTTCAGTGACGCTCGCAGAAGTGTCATTAATCTCTCGTGAATATAATTGTGGCGATATTCTGGTCCTACAAATAGAGGCTAAAAATCCAACTCAAGGAGAGGGAATTTCTATTCCTACATGGAATTTTAGGTTAGATAACCCGGAGAAAAACCTTTGTATCATCACAATCAATAAAATATTTCTCTGTTCCCCCGTGGATGTAGGCAACTCTTGCCGAACCACGTAAATCTTTATCTTCTTTATTTATCTCTAATTTTCTCATAACCCTAATTTTCATATAACCATCATCAAATAATCGTGTTTTGTGCCTAGAATTTATTTTGGGTACGAACATTGGCGCCGGCTAAGGGTAATTCGAGTAAAGGATCGTGTTCCCTCATTGAGAGAAATTGTTTTCGAAGCGTTTTTGAAAATTAGGGTTTCAAAAACGTTGTGAAGAAAAAGTTGCAGAAACCTAGTGAAGAAAAGGTAGAAGAAAAGTTGTGATCTAGAAGTTGCTGAAAGTTTACAACATTCTCAGAAAGAATTGCAGAAAGTTCTGAACAATTTCAATCAAAGTTGTAGAAGATCCGAAAAAGTTGCAGAAAATTTTCAACAGTTTTGATAAAAAGTTGTAGAAGATCCGAAAAATTTGCAACAAGTTGTGAACAGTTTCGATCAAAGTTGCAGAAAGTTCTGAACGTTTTTTAAGAATGTTGTGATCAAAGTTGTGGAAGAACGGAAAAGTTGCAGAAAGTAATGTTGTGATCCAGAAAGTTGCGATCCACTCTTGCGACATTGTTGAAGAAACTGTTGCGAGGTTGATGTAACTATTGCGAAAATAGTTTCAGAAAGTGTGGCCAAAGCTCTATCCTATACAACAACAGAGGTCCAACCTCATGTACAACCCCAGATCTAGCGAATAGGGTCCGTCAGATACACAAGATCTCATCCGTAAGATCTGTCCAGCCACCCATACAACTCTCAGTTTATCAAATCTTTTCAGATGGTTCTACTAATCAGAGAGCGACACGTTTCAACCCGGTTTGGTTCGTTAAGGTATGTCCAGGTCAGCGACCAGTCAATTTCCATGTCAGCAACCAGTCAGCTACCACGTCAACGAAAAGTCTTACTTGTTAGTGCCACGTCAGTGTAATAACATGTCAGCATTTCGTGCCACGTCAGCACTGGATCCACGTCAGCAATAACTGCCACATTTGCACGAGCCCCGCCATATTAGCGGGGTTTCAAATCATTCACTACCATGTCAGCATTTGGATACAGTCAGCATAGTGTGCCACGCCTCTTTTCAAGAAAATGGGCGCTAGTTGGGCCATTCGAACGCGTGACCACCATCTCATGTTCAACACTCTTGACCAACTGTGTGAACCATCATTTGTGCAATGAAAGAAGACTCAATAAACTTAGTTGTTCTTCATGCGTGCTTCGTGTAAATATTGTTTCATCAATAACTTCTTCGTTTTAATTCCGAATTAAGTGATTTTTGGTCCGTTTGAATCGTCTTTCGATTCACTACAATATATAGGCAAAACATACTATGTTCGAGAAACTTTTATATCCAGTTGCGGCAACAACCTGATCGAGTTCGTGGTTCGTGTGTAGCAACATGAGCTAGCTCGAGGTTCGTGGATAGCAACATGAGCGATCTCGGGGTTATTAGATAACAACATGATAGAGTTCAAGATAGGGATTACTTATACCCTTTAATATTTAGCCTTGCATCACATCGCAAGCACCTAAAGCCTCACCTTGCATGTGAGCACATAAGTCTTGCACCTTCGCAAGCATAAAATCTCACCTTGCACGCGAGTACAAAGACTTGCACCTTCGCAAGCACAAAGTATCGTCTTTACCATGACCCCAATGCGCGATATTGGTGCAAAGACTCGTAATCAACACAAGCAATACAACCAGCCTGCCCGAGCAGCAAGCGCTACAGCCTTGTTACTTTGCGAGCAAAAATATTTGCCCCAGCAGCAAGCACATTACATTTAACTCAAGGCTCGACTAGCTCTCGAGCATCACAAGTCCACCACGTGGCAAAAAGTCTCGCCTAGCACATGAGCAATATTATTTTTATTTTTATTTTTATTTTACTTTTTATTTTTATTTTTGGTGCGGGTAATTACATGTGGGTGCGTCTTCGCAATGTCTCTATAAATGCTTGGGGGCAAGTTATGTCATCAACGGTCGACACAAAAGGAAAAACAAACTTCTTAACCCCCAACAAGTTGGAGGTTAAGAGGGGGCGATGTTTGTACCGTGTATAAAATACACTAGAAGCCCGTGAATCAAGCCCAAAAAGCCCGTCAAAGAAGATTCTAAAAGCCCAGACTGGACTTATTGAGGAAGTCCGGAGGTTTATTGAGGAAACCAACACTTGGGTTTATTGAGGAAACCCATAGGGCTTATTATGGAAGCCCAGTCTAGCTTATCATGGGAGCCCAAATGACTTATTATAGAAGTCATTTTGGGATAGACATAAATCTTGGAAGATAAACAGAGGTCATCCAAGATAGATACAAATCTTGGGAGATTGATAAGAATCTTCCAAGATAGATACAAATCTTATGAAGATACATAAGGATCTGTTAAGATAAACTCAAATCATGTGAAGATATACAAAAATCTCTCAAGATAGACATGCATCTTCAAGCATAGACACAAATATTAAAGGATAAGTACAAATCCATGTGGTTATTTTGGATAACTACAAATCTAGGGTTATTATGGAACTAGATTAGGGTTTTTTGCCTATAAATAGAGGCTGAAAATCCAACTCAAGGAGAGGGAATTTCTATTCCTGCATGGAATTTTAGGTTAGCTAACCCGGAGAAAAACCTTTGTATCATCACAATCAATAAAATATTTCTCTATTCCCCCGTGGATATAAGCAACTCTTGCCGAACCACGTAAATCTTTGTCTTCTTTATTTATCTCTAATTTTCTCGTAACCCTAATTTTCATATAACCATCATCAAATAATCGTGTTTTGTGCCTAGAATTTATTTTGGGTACGAACAACGACGTTCATCAATTGAAGAAGAAAATCTAGTGAAGAGATTGGAGGAACTTAGATGACCAAAGGTATGTGGAAACTAAAACTTATCTATCACTCAGAAGTCTATTCAATTCTATCTTCTAATGAGACTAAGTCGTATAGCTATATAGACTTTGTGCTATACACATTTGAAATTTCGAGAGGAGTTTATGTCGTTTATATATTTCTTGAAATACAAGTTTAAATCTTAGAAAGCTTCATCATCTACTTGACAAGTTTAGTTGTAAATTATTCATTTGTTGGAAACTAAATATTAAGTCAAGATGATCATGTGAAAATTACCTTGAATATCTTACATGATTTTTGTGAGACAATCATTTGGAGTTAACTTGGGTAGTTTCGTATTGTATAATTAATCATTTGAAAATTACTTGAAGCTTGTGGTATGTGTAAGATTTCCATTGATGTATTCTAAGGATGTTTCAATGATTGAATGGGAGTTTTAGAACTACTACTAATGTCTGGATACATCACAATTTTTGTACCTGGTATGCGAACTGTGAAGTACTAGTTCAAATCCGGAACACTTGTTTGCGAACTGTGTTGGCTAACGAGTTTACCTGTGATAGGTCCAGAACTATTGTTTCCGAACATTGTTTACGAACAGCAAGACTAGTCAAGGTCCGGAACTGTGGTTCGTGTACTCAGTTTGCGAACACAATGGTTAGGTTCTAAAATCAGTAAGTATGACAACTTATACTCATGAACTCAGGTTTGTTTGCTAACTTTTTTTGAGAACTAAAGTCCCTGGAACATTAATAAAGTAAGGTATGCGAACTTATTTTGCAAACCATGGCATTATGTTCATGAATTGGTTCTTGTATAAGAACTTTGTATGTACACTTACAAACCAAACCGAATATGCTTCAAATTGTTCATGGATATTTCTATGAGATAGTGAACATTTGAACAACTCTCTTAAAGAACATTTAGATTCATTTGATTATTTATCATGATTGGTTCATGATCATATTTGATCTAGAAGTGTTAGATGAATATGGCTAAGCTAAAAGTGTTCATATGGATAACTTTGGTTAGCTGTTATTGAGCCAACTTGTTATACACGTTAAGGTACGGTTCACCCATATCTAAATATAGGTACATTTTATTTGTGTGTATCAAGCCAATGCCATCTAATGGTGGAGATTGATTGTTATTTTCTAAGCAAACTTAGCTTGAATCTTAAATCAGGAGTTCATATAATGGTGGATATTAATTTCTTTCTTACTAAGCTAGCTATCTTATCTTTGATTGTAAGCAACCTTGATTTGAAAGACTATATATGGGAGAACTCTAGCATCTAGGAAACCAAATCCCGATATTTTTGCGTGTCTTAGTTGCAAACTAGAGTCGATTCTCCATTAACCTAGGTTTCCAGTTCTTCTAAAAAACCATTACTAGGTTTAACGACTTGAACTTCATTTGGGATTCGTGAAGCCATGTCCAACTATTTTTTCTGTAGTTTCCTATCCTGATCTTACTTTTTTCTATCGTATTGAGTTTAATCTTCTCTAAGGTTTTCTCAAGATTTATCTTCGATAGGTAAGATATAAAAAGTAATCACAACAGTTTTTTCGTCTAAGACTCTTGTGTAGTTGCAGAATAACCTACAACTACACCCTCAGTAGAATTAGTAAAACTCGAGAAGTTCTTGATGTTGAATGACAAATTTTTTATTAATTCTCTCAATTGATTACAAAGAAGTATCTAAATGGAACTAGAATAGTTACAACTTTCTCTATTCTCTTTCCTAAGATAATTTCTAATACTCACCAAAAGAACCTCCTGAATTTTACATTTGAACTCCTATTTATAGTGAAATTTGTACAGCTGTATATGTGTTGCGAAGTATCACAACACATCTTCGTACGATTATTCTATCTTCGCAAATCTTCATACTTCCCTGTGCTTCCTCTATCTTCGTATTGTTTTGTAACTCTTTCCTATTATATTTGTCATGATGTTCGTAAGTTAATGCCTTGTGATATTCGGTACCTACATCTTGCCTCTTCTCATGTCAATTCTACGAAGAAGGAATGTCATGAGAACCTCTATTATCGTAAATTTAATATAGTTATCACCACCTGTTAAATTCGCAACACGTCATTTTTCGTTTCCATTACCTTTTTGACACGTTTCTTCGTAACCGTTCTTTTCAACCGTTCACGTTTAATCGCATTGATGATTTTCTATCTTCATCGAATTCTCTCTTCTTTATAAATATTATCGTTTGTTTTTTCTTTTTAATCTTTTATCCTATTCGTTTTCCTCATCACTTATGCTTCTGCAATTTATTCCCTTTTTATGCTACTACGTTTTCTTATCTCTTTCACCTCTTTTCCTTTCTATTTTCTATCTTATATCCAATGGCTCCAAAGAAGAAAACTATTGAACAAATTAATGCAGAGCTTGCTGATAGGGACCTCATTCTTTCTGAAATTGATGGTTACGACAATAAGTCTTCTATATGTGTGAAGCTCTTCACCAATTTTATTTGGAATGATCAGAAAGTTTTAATTTCACGAGGTCAAATCCTCGCAGGTCTTCCTCTTCCTCTTTATGATTTTAATCTTCCTTTATTCTATGAAATTATTTCCCATCCCAATTTTTCATGTGCCATTTATAAATTGACTGGTGATTGCATTCGCATTCTGGTTGAATTCGAAACTCGTGCTGCTACTGGAAGATCTTTGTACTCAGTTGATCTTAGGAAATCTGGATTTCGAGATGTGGAAATTATCGCTGCGGACTATACAGTTGAGGGTTTCTTTAAAAATTACACATTAATTCCTGCGAGGAAAGGAGATAAACGTTGGGGTGTTCGTCTTCATCGTAAAGCTAATATCTTAGCAGATGACCTTCTCATGCACGCCATTGATTATGCCTCGGGAAATAATAAAACACCTCGTCGTTCTAATGATGAAGATTAGTATAACTACCCTTTAGTATTATCGGGTCCTTATATTTCTGGGATAGTAGATCTTCCTGCGAACCTTCGTGACCGCAATTATCAACCTTGGGTTTATAAAAATGTATGTACCTCCATCTCCTTATCTTCTTGTTACTCTTTTATTTATTTTCAAATGAGGTAAGAAACACTCTTTTATGCTTTTTAAACAATATATTGTTGCCTCTGTTTCTTATCCTTATTTGAATTTGAAGGTTCTTTCTGATCTTCCTGAGGTTGTTGCGAGTGAGAATAAGAGTTCCACTTCTTCCAAAAGATTAACTGCGAGACAAAAGACACTTCGCTCTGCGAAGGATACCCAAACTTCTGGTAGTCAAGATGATGCTCTTCGCAAAGCAAAAAGAAAACTTGAAGATGTTGCTCATGAGAGGAAGAAACAGAAGAAGTTCTCAACCAAGTCTTATTCCCATGTAATCTCTTCTAATGAGAATGTTGAGGAAGATCAATGTGATGAAGATGATAAATTTCCTGAGAAGGACTTTGACTCTAATTCTGATACCCTTTCTGATAAAGGAGACGATGATGATGATGATGATGATGATGATGATGATGATGATGATGATGATGATGATGATAATGCTGATGAAGGTGAAGAGGAAGATTATAATAACACAGAAACTTTTGCTTCATCAATGGTTCGTGTATCTGAGGCCTTTCTCCATTCTTCTCGTGGGTTAGGAAACTCTCCTACTACGAATGCTCGTAAGCTTATTGCGAAGGCTTGCAAAGTTCCTACTGTACTCAATAACAACTCTCTTGATGGAATTTCAAGATTCGTCTCTCCTGCTAAATTATATGCTTTAGGGAGTATGGTAAGTTTATTTTCTATTCCTTGATTGTTTCCCTTACTCCATTAATTTCTGACCTTTTTTACTTGTTCAGGTTGGAAGAGTTAGCTGCGCAGCTGCTTTAGATTGGGAAAGACGTCATTCCATTGCTGAGAAGAAAACTTTAAACCGTTGTAAGAAGTTGGAGATTGAAAATTCAAAACTTCGTCAGAAAGTAGAGGATTTAAGTATTGATATTGCCGAACTAACATCCCGTCACGAAGATAATCCACAATCTGCGAGCATCGCAGCTGATAGTTCTTCTCTTCTTGAGGAGAATAATCATCTAAAGCTTGAAAACTCTTCTCTTCATAATGATAAAAAGCAATTAGAAGGTAAATTATTCGTAATGGTGAGTATTTTAATTACTTTTCTTTCGTAATTTGCTAACCAATTCCTTAACTTCTCTCCTTGCTGCAGAAAATTATGCGAAGATGAATGATGATCTGGAAACTATTCATGTCAGTCGTAAGAAGAAGATTTCTGATTTAAGATCTCAACTTCTAATTACCCAGCACAATCATAGTTTATATGTCAAGCGTTTTCGAGCTAAGATGACTCGCAAGATTTGTGAAGACAATCAAATTCCTCTCAAGAAGTACCATACGCTCCTTTCTGAAGAAATTCCTGAAGATACCCCATATCTGGAAATCTCTGATAGTGAAGTTGAAGATGATCTCTCTAAAGAAGAAAAAGAAGATCATTTTGATGGGAATAAATCCCCCGAAGAATAGCTTCATTCTTTTTTGTATATCT
Source organism: Papaver bracteatum (assembly GCA_023529315.1). NCBI lineage: Eukaryota > Viridiplantae > Streptophyta > Magnoliopsida > Ranunculales > Papaveraceae > Papaver > Papaver bracteatum. Next base: position 63,701 of record JAJJWX010005328.1, read on the forward strand.
GTTCTAGTTCTTTTCATATTGTCTGTTTGAGTACAACATTTTCTTTTTTCTTGCACTTTTGATCAACCAACAATTTCTTTTTGAAGTTTAACTCGTATTAATGTCTTAATTTTGCGATGATGAATTGATTTTTCTTTGACCGCGCGTTTTCCTTATTCGCACAACTTGATCATGTGGAGAGAAATAATATATCTTAAAGACTTAGCTTAGTATTCCCTTTCCTCCTATTATTGTTCTTCATATGATCAAATATCGCTGGAAGTATTAGAATATCTGCCTCAATTTTAATTTGCGAAGCTTCAACTTGTTGCAATTAAGAAGTCCTCCCTAAAAAATACGAGGTATGAAATATCCTAAGAAATACGAAGTATGAAATATCCTTAAGAAGTATAAGAAGTATAAAATATCTTTGAAGAAGTATAAGAAGTATTTAATCTGTGAAGAATTCTTCAATGTATGAATGAGTATAAGAAGTATTTAATCCTCGCAAAATCTGATAAATGTGAAATATCCATTGAAGAAGTATAATAAATATGAGACGTTCTTGAAGAATTATAAGAAGTATTCAAGTTGTGGAGAAATATTCAATATATATGAAGAAGTATAAGAAGTATGTAATTCTCGTAAAATTTAATGAGTACGAACTATCTATTTTTGATTGCGAGCAAAATCGCATCTTTTGTTATATCTTCGTGAAAATTCTTCAATGGGGATGTCTTCTTTATTAGGACTTCATGATATATATTCTTGTAAAAATTCTTCAATGATATTGACGGAGCTGTCTTCTTTGTCAGAACTTCATGATATATGTTTTTGTAAAAATTCTTCAATGATATTGATGGAATAATTTTCAATAATTGTTATGGTCTTATCATGCCTCCCTAAGTAAAGGTCTTATTTTAGCATCTTTTTTTTTTTTTGATAATATTTTCGTATTTGCGATAATATGACAAGTTTTAACATTCTTGCGAATATACAATCTCGTGACATTGTCGTCTTGCGATGACATCGCGGGAAGTTTTTACACTTTCATATAATAACCCATTGATCTCATCTTAACTTGTTTGTTATGTTCAGCGAGTTCTCTTTGTATGTTTTGTTTCTCTCTTAGAATGCTCGCAGAAATTCAATTGTTGCACAAATATGACAAGCCTTTATGTTTTTGCAAACAAGAAGCCTCGTGACATTTGCGTCTTATAGCACGTATCAGCTCCCTAATGGAGGGTGCTTCCCTTTATCTTCCCATTGGTTTCCCCTTCAAGGAAGCGTACATCGACCATACAAGGTTAGCTCTTCCCATCCGGTTCTGCAAACAACCAGCTTTTGATCGCAACCTCTTATCCTTTTTGCCTATAGGTCTTATAGTTACGAGGTTGCACCCTATGGGGTATCTTTGGGCCAAATGCATCATTTGCCAAGACTTGTCAAAAATGGCAGATGTGCTTCAAGCCCACTCGGCACTCTTGACTCAACCGTGTACCTCGGCGCCTTGATCGTTTTCTGCACTTCTTGGGAAAGACAGTATGCCTTAGTCGCTCAACCTAAATCATGTTACACCGCATAATATTGCGTAATGTCGCAAGATTAGGTGAGAATCCAAGGTGTCTAACCCGGATAGGTACCCCGTTATTGGGTTGTACCCCGTAAAGTTCCATGTACTCAGGTGCCTTGGTGGTGTTCCGGTGTCCCTGAGCCATGCTTATAGGTACCCCCTTAAATGATGTACTTTAGGACTTTGCCTCTTACGAAATGTTGCTTCGTGAACTAGGTTGTACGCCACAAAGGTTTGCCTTTGTAATATTTCTGCGGATTTCTTTCTTTTTTGAAAGCTGATCACAGATTGCGGTCTTTTATTCGCAAATTGCGGTCTTTTCTTCGCAAGTTAATGTGTGCGTCTTTCTTTAATGAAAGTTAATCGCAATAAAATTTTTGAAATTTGTAACTTTTGCAAATTTCCTGCGAGCAAACAATATTCGTAAAATTTATCATGAGTTATACTTCACGAGCAAACATATTGATTACCTTCTTGTTTCCTTACCTTCTTTCTTCTTTCTTCGCAAATCACAACCCTTTGTTACCATCATAAATTTCCTGTATGATTAGCGTTGTAATTTTATTCTTTCATGTTTTAATCTTCTGCCATTAAATTTTCACTTCTTTTCACAGCTCTTGCTCTTTTTCTCCAATTTTCCTTTTCAGTAATTTTTCCTTCGCAAACTTCTACCTCTGTATCGTAACATTTCTTTCCTTCATCCCAATCACCCTTGATAACTCCAACACCCTTCATATGAGGAAAATTTTTGCACTGATGTAGAGTGGAAGCTACGCCCAGAATTCCATGAAGCCAAGGTCTTCCTATCAAAGCATTATACGGTGATTCAACATCAACAACGCAAAACAGAATTTCAGTTCGCATTCCACTTAATGGAATTCGCATGCTTATTTCTCCTTTAGGCTTATTAGCAGTTCCATTAAAACCATAAATCCTGTAGGTAGAAGGTATTAAATCTGCGTCTTTTCCCCCCATAGTTTTGTAAGCAGAATAGAACAGGATATTGACAGAACTTCCCGTATCAATCAAAATTCTATTAAGACCAATTGATTCTTCCTCCATATCATCTTCGCCTTCTTCCATATTCATGCAAATTGCTAATTTTACTACCAATGGATTATCATGTGCTTCAAAACCTTCTGGAATTTCAGTGGCTTCAAAAGAAATTTCACGTTTCTGCCAATCTTCAAGTCGTGAAATTTTTGCGATGTTCATTACTTCCTTTCCTTCACCATCCCTCGCATATACCCTGCTTAACACATTATCATGAAAATCCTCTATGGTTTTATATGAGTGAACAATAGAATTACAGAAAACATTCCTTGCTTTTGATCCCACTTCTATATGTAGGGTTTCTTCTCCCGTTTCTTGTGCTGTGTTCTCCCTGCGAGTTATGACTGGAGACTGTGGTAATTTTTGCGACTGTGTTTGCTTAAGTAAAAAGTGATTCAATTTTCCTTGATCAATCATTCGCAAGATTATCCTCTTGATATTATTGCAGTTATTTGTAGAATGTCCATGAAAGTGATGATATGAACAAAATTCATGACTTCTTGGACCCATTGGTGGTTCCTTTCCCATATTACATGGAGTTGGTATATGTTCTATCAGAATAATTGCCTGCCATATCTTCTCTACACTTGTATTCAAAGGTGGCAACTTTATTTCTTCCCTTATCATTCTTTGACTTCCTTGACCATTGTTATTGTAGTTGCGGATTATCTCACAACTACACCCTCATTAGAATCCATTAAAATGATTCCTAAACCTAATTAATTTGATATGAAACTAAGAATTAAGGTACTAAAATTATAAAGAGACACAAAGATTTTTACGTGGTTCGATCAATGTGATCTAAATCCACGGTGCTTCACTAGTGATTGTATGTGATTACATGATTTTACAATTGAGACTCCATTAATGAATATTTGGAGCTCTAGAATTTTTGGGGAAGAAGATGATAAAGAAAATAAAATCTCTCTAAAAAAATTCTCTCTCCTCCTAAAATTATCTCTCCCTCTAAAAAAGACCTCCCCTACTTCTCATGCCTAAATGGCTATTTATATGATTTTACAATAGATGACAGTTGTGTTGTCCCGCCATTTCGGATTTGAAGATTATCTTGCGAACCTTCGTGGCTTCCTTTGCTCGCAAAATGTCCTTCTTGCTCGCAAAATATTCTTTGCTCGTAAAATGTATTTTCTCTTCACAATTTCGTAAGTTATCATTTGCTGTGATATTCTGCTCCTACATCTTGCCTCTTTTTTCTTGAATATTGCTTGAAGAGCGATCTTTAAGAAAAAATCACTTGCTGTGGTTGTTGGAGTAGTCTTTGATCTTTGTTGATGAAGGAACGAGCTAAAGAATACTAGTCTTGAAAAGTATATACTTGCCTTTATTCTTTTGCGAAGTCCCGGAATGTTGCGAAGTAAATAAGAAGTATCAAACATTTAAGTATAAGAAGTATGAAGTATCCTTGAAGAAGTATAAGAAGTACTTAATCCTCGAAATATATAAGAAGTATGAAGTATCCTTAAGAAGTATAAGAAGTATTTAATCCTCGAATTATATATGAAGTATAAAATATCCTTGATGAGAGTGATAAATATTGCCTCTGTTCATGTGAAATTATTATTCCACTTTTGGTGAGGATTCTTGCTGAGAAGATAAAGAACATCAAATATTTTCTTGGGTATCCATAGTTGCCTCTGTTCTTTATCTATGAAGGAGAATCCTTGAGAAAATGTTGAATAATTAAATTGCATCTCTATTCTTATCTTGCCTTTGCCTCAAGTGGTAACCCTGCTAACTTCTGAATTTTTCTGCAAATTTCTGAATTTTTCTGTGAATTTTTGGGATTTTCTGCGAATTTCTGAACTTCCGAATAGTGCTGTGAATAGTGTTGCGAACTTACGAATTGCGAATAGTGTGTATAGTGCTGCGAACTTAATGTTGCGAACATAGTGTTGCGAATGTACTGTTGCGAATATAGTGTTACGAACTATGAATAGTCTGCGAATTATGAACTTTTCGCGAAGTTTCGTGGTATTTTCTGTAAAATTTTGTACAATACTTGTGCGAATATAATATTTATGTAATGATTATGTTATGAAATGCGTATGCGATTCTTATGCCATGAAATGTTTATGCAATGCATTTATGATGCAAATATGATGCTTGAATGATGCGAGTATGATGCTTGTATGATGCAAATATGATGCAAGTATGATGCTTGTATTATGTGAATACTTATCTATTATAATGCATAGTTAACGTTTGTGTTACTTAGCTCATTTTTCTGCAGTAAAATTGATATATCTTTGAGTTGCCTCTATTCATATAATCATCCTCGTAAATTTATTTGTGTATTCTCGCGAATGAAATCGCTTCTTCTGGTATGACTTCGTGATATATATTCTTGTAAGAATTCTTCAATGATATTGATGGAATTGTCTTCTTTGATATATATTGTCTTCAAAATTCTTCAATGATCTTGATGGAATTGTCTTCTTTGATATATATTCTCTTCAAAATTCTTCAATGATCTTGACGAAGTTGTCTTCTCTTCAAAACTTCATGATGTATATTCTTGTATAATTTTTTCAATGATTGTAATGAATTTCATTAATTGCTATGGTCTTATCATGCCTTCCTAAGTAAAGGTCTTATTTTGCCACCTCTTTTGTGATAATATTTTGTATTTGCGATAATATGACAAGTCCTAACATTCTTGCGAACATACAACCTCGTGACATTATCGTCTTGCGATGAAATCGCAGGACGTTCTTACACTTTCATGCAAAAACCCATTGATCTCATCTTAACTTCTTTGAATAGTATTTTAGCCTCTTCAAGAATTGTTGCGACAATATGACAGGCCTAAATATTCTTGCGAACATAGATCCCCATGACATTTCCGTCTTGCGATGAAATCGCAGGACGTCTCTACACTTTCATGTAGTGACCCATTGATCTCATCTTAACTTCTTTATTATGTTCTGCGAGTTCTTTATTCTTTTCTTTCTTTTTTTTTTTTTTTTTTTTTTTTTTTAGAAGGCTCGCAGAACTTCATTTGTTGCACAAATATGACAAGCCTTTATGTTTTCGCAAACAAGAAGCCTCGTGACATTTGCGTCTTATAGCACGTATCAGCTCCCTAATGGAGGGTGCTGCCCTTTATCTTCCCCCTGATTGCCCCTTCAAGGAAGCGTACATCGACCATACAAGGTTAGCTCTTCCCATCCGGTTCGCAACAACCGACTTTTGATCGCAACCTCTTATCCTTTTTGCCTATAGGGCTTATAGTTACGAGGTTGCACCCTATGGGGTATCTTTGGGCCAAGTGCATCATTTGCCAAGACTTGTCAAAAATGGCAGATGTGGTTCAACCTCACCCGGCACTCTTGACTCAACCGTGTACCTCGGCGCCTTGATCGTTTTCTGCACTTCTTGGGAAAGACAGTATGCCTTAGTCGCCCAGCCTAAATCTTCTTACAACGCATTTTATATTGTGTAATGTCGTTAGATTAGGTGAGAATCCAAGGTGTCTAACCCGGATAGGTACCCCATTATTGGGTTGTACCCCAAAATTTTTACCATGTACTAAGGGCCCTTGGTGGTGTTCCGGTTACCCTTAGCCACGTTTAGGTACCCCCTTAAATGACGTACTTTAGGACTTTGCCTCTTACGAAATATAGCTTCGCGAACTAGGTTGTACGCCACAAAGGTTTGCCTGTATAAAATTTTCTGCGGCTCTCTTTCTTTTTTGGAGGCTGATCACAGATTGCGGTCTTTTATTCGCAAGTTTCTCGTAAATGGCGGTATTTTTTCGCCTTTTAAAAATTCATCGTAAATTTTTCATGTATATAAAATGTTGAATGTTTTCATGAAATGTTTAGTATAAGAAGTATGAGAAGTATCCATATCACATCTTTAAATCAAAATTATTCTATAGAAATATAGGAATTGAATTTTCTCTATTTTTTGCAATTTTGAAGTCTTTGAAATTTTTTGAGATCTTTTGATTTTTGCGATGAAGTAATTTTAGAATCTTGCGATTGTATCGCTTTTCACCAATCTAAAAAATCTTTGAAATGTTTTGAAATCTTAGAAATTGTAGAAATTTTGCGAGTATATCGGTTTTAGTAAATAAATTCAAAAATCTTTTGTCTTCCGTAAATAAAGTATTCAAGGAAATGGTACTTACCTTTTACGGCTTGTTGTTGCCTTTTGCGAAGTATATGACTTGCCATTTCTTGTGAAATAATCTCTCACTTTCTTCTTGCGAAATATCCAAAAATCTTGCGAAGTAATAATTTGCACAAAGTAAACGATCATCTGCGAAGTAATGATTTACACGAAGTAGACGAACATTTGCGTCCATCCTCTTATCATCTCCTCTTGCGACCATCTGTCCAAGCTCCTATTTTTGTCCTCTCTTTGTTGTTATCTTTCGTATGTCTTTGTTTTTTCTTCTTCTTTGCCTACGAACAATACTTGCGATGATATTCCAAGAGTAGTATTAATTTTTGCGAATAACATAAGTTATTCATTTTTGCGATGTATTTACTGGATGACGATGATGTGCTAAACCTCTCACGAATGCATTCACTGTTGGTGGAGTAAACTTCATCTCTCTTCTTCTTTAACAATAACTAAAATTGTTGCTGCTTTGGTCCTCTTGGTTTCTGTTGCTCGCATTTTTTTTTTTTTTTTAGAAATGAACGTACACTTTTATCTTCGTCTGTAGCAAGCTAGTGGAGTTGGTCATTCATTTTCGTAGAAGTTTTCCACCTCCTGTTATTATCCATTTCTTGATTCCACTTCGTGAGTTTGTAATCCTCTTGGTAAATTCACTTCTAATGTAGAATCCACTTCATTATTTTGTTTGCATTATTAGATTTTAGTGCATTATTCTGCTCCACTTCTAATGCTGCATTATTATGAAAATATTTTGTAATCTTATAGTAATGTTGCAGCATCCACTTCGTTTTTGCGAATAAGTATAAGAAAAAAAAATGAAACAAATCCAAAAAATTCTCGCAAGAATTCTCTTCTTCACGTTAGTGGTATTCATGCTGCGAAGTAGACACACTTTGAAATGTTCATTTATGACGTGAATTGTCACCAAGTAGATGTTTGCAAGTATTCTCAATTGCTAATTCCAACGTGATGATGATGATTTTTATGAGGGCTGTGATGATGATGATCTTTATCTTCTCAGCTTTTGTTGCTTTCTATTGCTACATGAGATGTACTCATTTATTTCCTTGATTCACTAGTAGTTTGTCTTTCCTAGTAGTTTCCAATGTATATGTGTTGTCCTTGTACTAGTTATAACGTCCTTTTGTCTGATGCACGTTTTTCTACACTTACGTTTCGCACTAGTATTCTTTCACCTTGCTATCCCATTTAATTTGTCGCTAGTTTCCAAGTATGTGGGCTGTCATCATTAGGTGATTAATAGATGCCTTATGATCTGAATTCACTTATCTTTAAGATGTCTTCCTTTGCGTGAGGAGATATTCCAGATGGTAATTTGCTGTTGAAGTTTTGAGAAGTAAATTTGGTAGGATCTTTTTCTTTATCTACTGTGGCTTTCTGCGAAGTAATTTTGTTGTTGAAGTACTGCGAAATAATACGTTGTTGTCTATCTTCTTCTCATTCTATCTTCTGTTGCTCTAACTATCATTGATACTTCCAGCGAAATATCGTCATGTTTCTTCCTATTTTTTATCAAAATGTTCCTCCGTTGTTATCATACAAAACAATATTGTCTTCTCAGAAATGTTACTACTGTGTACTGTTCATTCGCATTTTCCTCTTCTTTCAATTTTTCTTATACATCAGTTCGCAAACTTTAGCACTCGCGAAGTTAATAATTCCTCCTGGATGATATGAAAGTGAACTGCTCCGTTTTCACTTTGTTGCCTTCTTATGAAAGTGAAGTTAATAATTCCTCCTGGATGATATGACAGTGAACTTCATCTTTCTTCGCATAGATATGAAAGTTCGCAAACTTTATGAAAGTGAACTGTAGTTGAAGTATGTAATCATAGTTGAAGTATGTAATCATAGATATGAAAGTTCGCAAACTTCATAGATATGAAAGTTCGCAAACTTCATCTTTCTTCCTATATGAAAGTGAACTGTAGTTGAATTATTTAATCATAGTTGTGTGACCATCTTCGTAAGTATAAACTGAGTTTATATCATAATGGAAAAATCTATGAATACATAATCTAACTTTACGATATTATATTCGTATAATCATAATGGAGCATCATCTAAGATTATATCATCATTTTTCCATTTTTTAGCTTTCTTTGATCCCATCCATTTTTCCCTTCGTATGTATATGGGACCATCTTCGTAAGAATTAATGTGGTAACACTAAAGTGGGGTAATATACTTCGCATATTATGTAGTTTCATTATATACTCGCAAGTTCCATTTGTATGTAACTACATCTTGAATATTCATTATATAGTTGAATTAACCGATGACGAATTCGTAAACGATGAACCATAACATCTCCCTGAAGATGATATTGAACTTTCAAATCCGATTTCTACTCCAATATTGGATCTACTTCCGGAAAACGCCATTACCGTTTCAGATTGAATTTTCTAGAAAGTAAAATTGGGGAAGAAAATTGAATTTTCTAGAGAGAGAAGGGGACCAATTATGAAACGAAATTGTTGATCCAACAAGTTACAGGAAGGATAAATCCATTTAATCTGTCCCTGTTTCTAGCGCCAATTATGTAGTTGCGGATTATCTCACAACTACACCCTCATTAGAATCCATTAAAATGATTCCTAAACCTAATTAATTTGATATGAAACTAAGAATTAAGGTACTAAAATTATAAAGAGACACAAAGATTTTTACGTGGTTCGATCAATGTGATCTACATCCACGGTGCTTCACTAGTGATTGTATGTGATTACATGATTTTACAATTGAGACTCCATTAATGAATATTTGGAGCTCTAGAATTTTGGGGAAGAAGATGATAAAGAAAATAAAATCTCTCTAAAAAATTCTCTCTCCTCCTAAAATTATCTCTCCTCTAAAAAAGACCTCCCCTACTTCTCATGCCTAAATGGCTATTTATATGATTTTACAATAGATGACAGTTGTGTTGTCCCGCCATTTCGGATTTGAAGATTATCTTGCGAACCTTCGTGGCTTCCTTTGCTCGCAAAATATTCTTTGCTCGTAAAATGTATTTTCTCTTCACAATTTCGTAAGTTATCATTTGCTGTGATATTCTGCTCCTACAGTTATAATTTTGTCTCTGATTTCCTTGTCCAAAATAATTTTTCCTTTGTCCCCCATAATTTTCTTGTTGTTGATCTAATCTTGGGATCTGGTTATTTCCTCCTCGATTATAGAAATTCCTCTCTCTATCATACTCTTCTTGATCTTTGCTACCCATTGCTACTATTTTTGGCTGGCTATTATTGATTTTCTTCTCTTCTTCTTGCTGTTGATATAATCTTGGGATCTGGTTATTTCCTCCTCGATTATAGAAATTCCTCTCTCTATCATACTCTTCTTGATCTTTGCTACCCATTGCTAATATTTTTGGCTGGCTATTATTGATTTTCTTCTCTTCTGAAATTTGCGAAGAAGTTTGCGAGGATGTTTGCGAAGTACCTGCTACGACGTTGATTATTTTGGGAAGTAAATTTTCTCATGCGTCTTGATTGTTAGTGTTTGCTACTGGATATGACTCCATATTGTTTTGCTTTTCCTCTAGTGTAATGTACTCTTCTTGCAATTCTCGTAACTCTGTCATCATTATGGAATTCTTTCTTCTGAATATTTGAACATACAGTTGTTCAGTTGCGAACATCGCATTTATGAAAGACAGAATCAAGTATCTCTCATCCACACGCCCTACCATATCACTGCACATAGTCTTCCATATTCTTACCAAATGCTTCAAACTTTCACCAATTCTTTGTTTTAAACCAAACACATCTTCAATACCAAGCCGTGAGGAATGATTTGTGATATATGCTCCAAGGAAAGTTGCTTGTAAATGATTAAATGACGTAATAGTGTTCTTAGGAAGTCCTTCGAACCACTTTAGAGCTTCCCCTGTTATGCTTGATGCGAAGTACTTGCATAATACAGCATCATGATTCTCCCATTGTAACATGCATCTTATGTATGCTTTAATGTGCTGAATATCACATGAAGTCCCATCAAAGATACTAGTAAGTGTAGGCAAATTTCATTTTGGTGGAATCCCTCCCAATTGTACTTCTCTAGCAAATGGAGTCCTCGCAGCTTCTTCTATTGCTTCATCTAATTGCCTTCTATCTCCTCCTCTTATATTGCTTATCATACCTCTCATTTCCGCTAATTCTCGAAAGATCCGTGCATTTTCTTCAGAATTCTCATCCATTGGCCTCTTCAGCGCAGCCTCTCTTCTTCTACGTTCTTGCGTCTCTTCTCTTGCGATCCTTCGCATTCTATCATATTCTTCATTAATGTTTTCATTTGCATAATTCTGCAAATATCTTCTTTCTAAATTATCACAATTGTTTTGTTGCAGAGCATCTTGAAATTCTTGTTCTTCCCTTTCTATTCTTCTCATCCTTCTCATGCGAATATCGGGAATTTCTTCTTCTTCATTTCTCCTTCTTCTATGATTCATTTCTTCTTGATTTGCCTGTATTTTATTTCGAAAATTTGGTTCATTTCTCGCTGTTTCTGTTCGTTGATTTCCAATTCTTCTCTGAATTCTTTCATACTCAACATTTTGATTGTTACGAGCCTCTTCACGTCTTCTTACTCCACTCTCGTAATTGTTCTGATGTACTGCTTGTTGTCTCTCAGCTGACTCTTCTTCTTGATTTTTTTCACCATTCTGATTGTTTTCTCTAGGATTTGGCCTAGTTCGTAAATTCTCCATGTTTTGTTCATGGTTTGGTATTAAAATGAAGTGATTCTCTTGATTTCTTTCAACTTGAGTCTGTGCTTGTCCTTGCATAGTACTTTCATCATTGATTGTTGGTGAATTCTGCCCTTCTCTCTTTGGTCTGGCATTTGATCTTGCAACACTTTGAGATTTCCTCCTTTGTAACATCTCATTCTCCATCCTCAATTCTTGATTCCGACTTGTTAGATTAGCACGTTCTTCAGCTTCTAACCTTCATTCTTCTTGAATTCCTTGTCTCAATGTTTCTAACATCTCCCTTTCTCTTTCAAGAATTGTTCCTCCCATCAACCTCCCATTTTCTATAATTTGTGGTTCTCTATATTATTCTGCTGGTGTATCAGTTCTCCAAGTGTGTATACTCACTCGATCATGATCTATTGTTTGTTGAGCTTGATTTCTTCGATTACTCCCTCTCCTACTAGGTTCTCCTGTTATATTTGCTTCTCCTCCTGCGAGTCTTACACTTCTTCTTACTGCAGTTAATGGTTCTGATATATTTCTTCTTCTTGCCATTTCTCTGATACAGGAATTCTTCAAGTCCCTGTTTCTAGCGCCAATTATGTAGTTGCAGAATAACCTACAACTACACCCTCAGTAGAATTAGTAAAACTCGAGAAGTTCTTGATGTTGAATGACAACTTTTTTATTAATTCTCTCAATTGATTACAAAGAAGTATCTAAATGGAACTAGAATAGTTACAACTTTCTCTATTCTCTTTCCTAAGATAATTTCTAATACTCACCAAAAGAACCTCCTGAATTTTACATTTGAACTCCTATTTATAGTGAAATTTGTACAGCTGTATATGTGTTGCAAAGTATCGCAACACATATTCGTACGATTATTCTATCTTCGCAAATCTTCATATTTCCCTGTGCTTCCTCTATCTTCGTATTGTTTTGTAACTCTTTCCTCTTATATTTGTCACGATGTTCGTAAGTTAATGCCTTGTGATATTCGGTACCTACATCTTGTGAGAGATATATTTGTTTATAAGTCTTCGACTTTGGGTTGTAGCAACTTCTAGGATATAAAAGATGTCAGCTTGGGGAATCAAGTACTCAGGGTCTTGCAAGATTCAAGAGGCGCAAGGAACATTACTCTACCTTAATCGGTGTGAGACTTGGTTAGTGCTCAACTACATTCCAGTCCGAAGTTAACTTGTAGTAGGCTAGTGTCTATATCGGCTTAATACAGTGTGGTGTTCAAGTCAGAACTAGGTCCCCGGATTTTTCTGCATTTGCGGTTTCCTCGTTAACAAAATTTATGGTGTATTTTTTATTTATTTTCCGCATTTTATTTTCTTTATATAATTAAAATATCACAGGTTATGCGTTGTCCAATCAAAGTTTATAAATTCGACCTTGTTTGTTGGATATGACTTGATTAGTACTCGGACATTGGTCTTTGGTACCATCCGAGTTATTCTCATAAAAATTAGGTTCACGGATTTCTATCTGTTTGATTTACTGATTGTGTTGAGAAAAAGATAAATATCTTTAATATATTTCCTGATTGAGACTCAGTAACTTGGTGCTCTCAGAATTATATTAGAGTTTAGTCTATACAGATTGCCAAATGAAATAGTTGGGTTTGGTTATTGTACCCTCGCGTTTTCAGGTTCGATTAATTGAACTACACCGGGCAGTAACCGAACAAGTTTGAAATATCGACTACCATATACCTGCAGGGATGATACCTAGTATAAATATGTAAATATTTATAAAATATAATCAAAATACTATCATCAGAATGTTCATCATGGAACACAAGGTGGCATGATCGAATCCCTCCATCTACTTTTAATTTCTCGAACATTATTCCTCGAAGTTTGACCATTCACGCTTCTGACTTGGTCAGAGTCATTAATTGTCACGACTCTTATTCGAATCGATTTGAACGTACAATCCGACTCGAGTTGAAATTTTGTGACATTGGATCGTACGAATCTAAAAACGATGGCCCTATGCATGTATATATATATAATAATCACTAAATCCGGTTGTTTACGGGTAAGAACGACCTGCGGGAGTTTTCGGTAAAATGTGGTGGAGGAGGTCAGTGCTCGCTGTAGCAGGTGCTCGAAGAAGCAAATATTCTGAACCTTTAAACAAATGTACATCATAGGAGTACTTTGAGTTCGAGAGATTAATTTGTAGGACCCTGGACTCAACCAAGATAATGATCGTTCCAGGTTCAATTTGGTCATAAGAGGAGGAGAAGGGTCGGTCTATAGGGAGGGAAGCTGAGATTATGTGGAGATCAATAGAGATTGATCTATTGGTGATGTGATGTGTTGAACTGTTGTGAAGATGATTCTCTGTGTAGACGACGAGTCTTACTCGAATGCCTTAGTTGTTGTTATCAGATCATAGGTTCCGAAACCCATTTATTGCAACACATCAATCTCCTGTAAGTGATCACAGTTGAAGGAAGTGTAAAGATAGGAAAGTGGAACATCGTGTCGAAACCAATTCCACGTTGTATGAACGACTTGGTTGATCGACAATCTACTTTCCATTTTCTCCCTTAACTACCAGTACGACTTACCACAACTCTCATCGTTGATGTACCTCACATCCCACATGTTATAGGCCGCCAAACCAAAACCATAGTGATATCCCCCCATTTGACATGAATTGATGTCTCATGTGTGAGTTTGCTTTGCAGACATGTGGTCAATCTTTGAGCTAAGACTACGAGTCTCATGAACTGGACAGACAAAGTTCAAGGTTATGATGGATGAAGCATGGAATGTGGACCAACAACATACTCTGGAGACCATGGATGTTGAATTAGGTCACTGATGACCATGACATATCATTATGCTAGTTGAAGCAATAATGATAGTCGAATGACTTGGATATGGTTTGATGAGATTGCTGGATCGATCATAAACCATTATGTTGGTGCATTGAGCACTTATGAAAATAATCATTGCTAAATGATCATAGAAAACCTTTCTCGATTCACATATCATAAGTCAGATGAATGCCGATGAGAGATTATAATATCAAAATAATGATCGAATGATGAACTAAATATTGGTTGATGAACCAATATTGATAGTTGGATCAGTATGAAATTCTCAAATGTAGATAGCTGAATCAACATGAAAAATATTGCGACTCAAATATTGATAGCCAAATCAATCTGAGGAATATTGCTCTGGGAAATTAAATATTGATATTTCCAGAAATGGCGGTTCTGAACCTTGTTGCCCGTGACCCATTGCTAGATGAAGCATATAGAGCATTGAAAATTAGAGCACTGATGATCAAAGCAAGTATTGCTAGTCAGAGAAAATACTGCTATATCCCTGAATAATTGGTAGCAATACCAAAAAAAATATTAATTAAATATATTGGTAGTTGGACAGAATATCATTTAATTAATTAAAATATTGATTGCCGGATCAATATTAAAATATTGGTGCTTAAACATGTTCATAATTGTGCTAGACAGAGCATTCAGTTCAAAACTCTAATTGTGATCAATGGATGGGATAGGGACCGCCTCTATGAGTGATGGACTGACTATATAGTGCCTGGATGCTAGACTAAGTATTTACCAAACTCCTTTGCAGAGCAGTTGGGAAAATCATAATTAATTGTTATTTTAATCATTATTATAAGTGAAAAATACTATAACCCCCTTATTATATGGGTTCAACAAATACAAGCCCCACAAAATGGATCCTTCTCTCTCAGCTCCATACTTTTAGATTTTAATATTACTAGGCCCAAAACTTTCATTTTTAGGGCTTGGTAATAAAGTATCATTTTCGTAATGTCAGTTTTACCCTTTTCAATATATACAAGAGAAAAATCACAAGATCCACTCATTTCTTAATTTTCTTTCTCTCTCTTTCCCCTCACTCTCGTCTGTAGAGAAAACCATGTCTAGGGTTTTCTGAGATTCATTTTTCACTTTTCGAATCAATTTGATTCAATAAATTTTTTGTAAAAATCATTCATCGTTGAATATCTAAAGATTTCGCTTCCTGGAGATTCATTGAAGGTTTTTGAAACTTAGTTCGAACACATCTATTGTACTGGAAGATGAAATCAATCGGAGAGGAGAAATCAATTTGAATCAATTTAATAAGTATATTAAGTATACGATCATCAGTTAATTTATGGATTGAATCAATTTAATGAATGAGGTCTTTGTTGATGGTAAAGAAGATCGAGAAATCGAGAAGAATTCATCACCGGAAATTATTGAACAAGTAAATTTCTTCTGTTATGATCATTTTAATTCAATCTAAAATATTAATTGATAAATCTCAATATAAATTTCAAAAAATATTTTCGTAAATCTCAAAAACTGAAAACTTCAATTTCATTTTGTCTTTCTAATTTGTTTCATGATCGGAGTTTAGATCTGTAACCATCTCGTCTTAATATTTCTATTGGGATAAAATAAAATTTAGAAGAAAATTTAATAAAAAAACTTTTAGGATTCTTGACTTAAAATTGGTTGTTCTGTATCTTAATCGAAATTCAAACTTCAGATTCAAAATCAGAGCGTTCTAATATATGTTATCCATCAACTTATTTTGGATTTGACTTAATTTTGATTTTTGACCTAATATGGAACTTATGTCTGTTATTAGTTGATTGAAATATCTCCAATCGACATATTACTTTAACATTGTTGTTGTCATTTGAACAAAACAATGAGGTTTTTAAACCTGGAATTTGTTATATATAATCAAGAAAATACTAATCTATATTAGAAGAATCAGTTCCACAAGTTTCTTGCTGATGTGGATGGGCATATATTTTTTGTAATCTATATTTTTCGTACATGAGTCGAACAGAGATTACTATTTAAGTTTCGTTATGACAATCGGAGCATCTGTGATTGGAGGATTATTGCTTCCGTTGGTTGAGTTGATGTACAAGAAATCAAAACAAACCATAACATACAGTTTGGTGATAGATATACAGATTGTGATGTCTGTGTTTGCAACTCTTTTCTGCACGGTCGGGATGCTTGTCAACAATGACTTCAAGGTACCAAACCTTCTGAACTTTTCAACCAGTTTGTTGCTCGCCTGAACCTTAATTAATCACAAAATATGTCTATTTGAACTTCTTGTTAATTATTGTTTAGCATATAAGTTGAGGATGCCAGATGATAATATGATACTGTTATAGGAAGTATTATGCTTGTTGCTGTTTTAGAAATGAAATCCAGCCTCACATAACTAATGATCTATTATTGTTGAAGTTCAAGTCATTTGTGTATGGCAGACCTTATTATGAGACCGGCTGTCAACAATTCAAGATCATCCTTCTCATCAACAATGTTTCCTGTCAAGTCCTATCCTGACATAGGTCTACCTAGTAAACATCATATTTTTGCCCAATTCATATTTTTCGCATCTTTTTATTAATTAACTACTATTCCACCAACAATCCCGATTCCTAGTGCTCTAACTTTAACCTATTTTAATCAGTAGTGGCATCCAGGCAGCCTTTACTTTTTGTAAGTTGGATGCGAGAGATACCAACTGCATTCAAAGCTTTCTAGGGTATGTGTGATTACTTGCACATTTGGATAACCGTAAATAAGCTTAGTATTTTCTTGATTATATATGGAGATTAGTATATATTAGAAGAATCAGTTCCACAAGAATATTACTCCTAACAATCTTGCTGATGCGGATGGGTATATATTTGGGTTCCCTACTAGATTTGGAATGATTGAAGAGCAATTCAAAACTTTTTTAAACACACAGGGGGTCTATGGAGAACACAATTTTTAGCTGGCAAAATCGGTGGAATCTTCATGGTGGTGGTCACGAAACAACTGAGTAAGTTTCCCTCTGCCCTCTCTACCTAAGTAGATTCAAGTTATATGCATTGACAAGAAAACTGATTAGTCCTTTTCTGTAACCTGTAAATATACAGGTTGAGATCAATCACTCAGTGGTTCACCATGGACTAATTTATGTTCACATTGGATTAACATTTGAAGCCGGTATGTTTGAGATGGTGCAAGTGAAAGGTGGTAGCCCATATTGTGCAGGAATTTTTGCTGGGGATGGGACCAAGACAACCAACTGAGCGCGAACTTGGACGAGCCTTTCACCAGGGGAAGTACATTGCTGGCATTGCAAAGAAGCTCAAGTGAGTTGTTGGATTTATATACCCTTATACAACTATTGCTTAATATTATGGACCAAGACAACCAACTGAGTGCGAACTTGGACGAGCCTTTCACCAGGGGAAGTACATTGCTGGCATTGCAAAGAAGCTCAAGTGAGTTGCTAGATTTATATACCCTAATACAACTACTGTTTAATATATGTATGTGTAACTAGTAGTTATATGGATGTGTAACAAGTAGTTACACAAGCTATATGGATGTGTAACTGCTAGTTACACATCCTGGGATATAAAGTTTATGTTCTATATATTGCAGGTTCTTATGAAAAGGTATATCATGCATATTTGAATGACTAGACAACATTGGTTAGCAGTAGATTTATGGCCAACTTGTTCTCAGTAAAGGACCATCATTCGGTTTGGATGATGATCTAGTATTTATATGGATGTGTAACTAGTAGTTACACTATCTATATGGATGTGTAAATGCTAGTTACACATCCTGGGATATAAAGTTTATGTTATATATATTGCAGGTTCTTATGAAAAGGTATATCATGCATATTGAAATGACTAGACAATATTTGTTGGTAGTTGCTTTATGGACAACTTGTTCTCAGTAAAGGACCATCATTCGGTTTGGATGGTGATCTAGCTAAAGAAACGAGTAAAGCAGGTCAATTCTTTATCCTAAAACTCTCTCCATCAACTCTTCCTTAAAAGGGAAAAAAACCATTCAATGCACTCAAATTCTTTTTGAAGTTTTATTCACTTTTAGTTTTTGATAACATATATGGATGTGTAACTGCAGGTTACACAAGCATATGGATGTGTAACTACAAGTTACACAAGTCCTTTTGTGTTTTTAACTGTAGGTTACACAAGCATACGCATGTGTAACTATAGGTTACACAAGTTCTTTGTGTTTCTAACTGGAGGTTACACAAGCCATATGGATGTGTAACTGCAGGTTACACAAGTCCTTTGTGTTTCTAACTGCAGGTTATACAAGCCATATGGATGTGTAACTATAGGTTACACAAGCATATGCATGTGTAACTACATGTTACACAAGTCCTTTGTGTTTCTAACTGCCGGTTACACAATCCATATGCATGTATATCTACTAAGAATCTGTAAGCATTTTTTATATGTGGAAGTATGACATTCTTTTCCTGTACAATGATTAAAAGAATTTATTGGGACATTTCGGTTTATTTTCGAAGTGCAGGATGATGGCTTAATGTCTTGGAGGAAACTGAAGAAGCACTATTTTGTTTTGAGTAATTCTGGAAAGCCAATATACTCCAAGTCAGTGTCATTGCTAAAATGGGAATTTAGAGATCTATTTGTCTAGTTTTTTTTAATGAAATTTGATACTATTGCTGTTTTTTTTTTTTTTTGTTGATCGTAACTTTGGTATATTCTTGCAGTTTATGGATGGATAGATAGGGATGTTGGCTAATGTCCAGGTGAGAATTGATGATTCTTAGCTCTTTTATAGTTGAAAATGTGTGCTTTATATGGATGTGTAACTCCTCTTTAAACTAGACAGATGCATGTGTAACTCCTAGTTACACATGCTAAAATGAACAAACTTGCAACCAAAAAATTCCACATGCTAGGTATCCAAGTCATATGCATGTGTAACTCCAAGTTACACATGCTAAGATGGGTTATCATGCGTCTTTTATGTGATCTTTGTTCTATAATTTTTCCTTATAATTGTCATATAATATTATATTTATTTTGCTTTTTATTCATCCAACCTAATCCATGGATATTTATTTCGTTGCAGATATGCAAGCATTTTGGAGTGAGGAAGACAAGAAAAAAAAGGCAAAACTTCTAGGTTTCAGTGGCTTATTTCTAGTGTTTTAACTCATTTATTGTGTCCACTAACAACCGATTACTATAGATGGTAAACAAAGATATTATTGTAAATGAATATTAATGAGATAGATGTATTTTTTGTATATTTTTTTTTCCTGTTGTGTAATTGTTGACTACACATGCAACTTGTGGATACACTTGTCATATATATGTGTAACTTCTTATTACACATGTCATATGGATGTGTAACTTTTAGTTACACACTATTGAATACATAACATGAATGTGTAACTTCTAGTTACACTTCCAATATCAATGTGGTCGGAGGTGGTGGTGAGCGTTGGTCGGTCGACGGTGGTGGTTGTCGGTGGCAGTGGTGGTTGGCGGTGGTTGTCGGTGGTGGTAGTCGGAGGTGGTTGCCGGCGGTGGTGGTCAGAGGTGGTTTCCGGTGGTGGCGTTCGGAGGTGGTTTCCGGCAGTGGTGGTCGGAGGTGGTTGCCGGCGGCTGTGGTGGTCAGAGGTGGTTTCCGGCGGTGGTGGTCGGTGGTGGTTGTCGGCGGTGGTGGTCGGAGGTGGTTGCCGGTGGCTGTGGTGGTCGAAGGTGGTTGGCGGTGGTTGGAACATCATCACATAATATTTTAATAATTTGGGGCCTAAATTTAAATTCTATTTAATTATGGGCTTGACCATATGCATAAGGGTATCAATGTCTTTTAATAATTTTGGGCCTAGATTTAAACTTCTTTTAATTAAGGGTCTCACATTATGGGTTATCCATGGGTTGGGCCTTAGGCTAATTTTCCCTTATTATAATAGTGCTTGACTGAGCAATAGGTAGTGAAACCTAATTATGGAGAGAGGAGGGATCGTCCAAGAGTTGTGTAACCGGCCCTTGGTGGTCGTGGGACCATCTGAAGGAGTTTGAACCAAATATGGACTCTAGATGATTCACTACACCATTTTTCGTGATTAGCAACAGCAGACTTCAGTTGCAAAGTTGGGTTGCAACAAAGATGAACTGTTATGAAACTCGATGTAGCAATCCATCCGCGAATTTTCGATCACTCGGGTTGCTCTAAGATCGCAAGATCATTTAGGCCTGTCATATTGTCGCGTAAATTATACAGAGGAAAAAAGCCATAAGAGAAAAAAGTTAAGATAAGGTCAAGGGGTTTTTACATGCAAATGTGAAGACGTCCTGCGATTTCATCGCAAGGCGGCAATGTCACGAGGCTTTGTTTTCGCGAGAAAACTTAGGCTTGTCATATTGTCACAATATAATAAAGAAATATAGATAAGGCAAGATCAATGGGTCAATACATGAAAGTGTAAAGACGTCCTGCGATTTTGTCGCAAAAAGAAAAAATTGGAAAAATAAGACCTTTAATTAGGAAGGCAAAATAAGACCAATAGAATAATTTCAAAAATTAATTCTTCTTTGTTAAGCATGCAGGGAAGATTTCTTTATCACAAGAAACAAGTTGAATTCAACAAGTATCAAGAAATTTAATGAGGAGGCAAGCAAGGAAATAAATATGTAGGATTTCATTAAGTTTCTTGAGAATATTATAGTTCAAAAAAGGGTTATATCATTTGCGAGAAAAAAGAAGAAAAAAGAAACTAAAAATAGAACTCAAGCTTCAAGCGGTAGTCTCGCCAGATTTAGAATTGTCAGGATTGTTATCATCACCAATATTTCTTTCATCGCGAACATCATCGCCAGAGTTATTTTTGTTACGATCTTCTCCTTCTTTTGGAGGGTTTTCTTCTTTTCCTTGATCATCTTCTTCTTCAGCGTCTTCTTCAACATCTCCTTCAGAAGACGGATATTCTAAATCTTTATCCATAGGAAGATGGACTTCATCATCGTCAACTTTCAAAGGTAGAACCGATACAGGAGAAAGAGAGTTGGAGATCAAAATTTCGTTCACGAGAACTTCAGCACTAAGATGAACTTGGCGAAGGAAACCTTTGTCACGATTTCTGATCTCTATATTCATGAAATACTCAAGATGATCAAGTCTTCTTTCTGCTTTATCACGAATTTCTAAAAGGTTGAGAAGAAGAGTCTTGTTTTCTTTGCGAACACTGTCTAGCTCCTTAGTAAGATTGGTGATAGTAGAATGAAGGCTTTTTTCAGATTCTGCGAGCAACAAAATAATGAAAGGTTATAGAAATAAATATATCGTGAGAATATCAACAAGCGAAATATAACATAAATTGTGACAAGGGAAATCAACAAGTGAGGCAGTCATAATTGACTGCCTTCTTTTTACGAAGTTAAGTTTTGGATTAATGAAAAGAGGCAGTTCTCCCATTGGTTCATAGCATCATCAAATTTGTCGCCAACTATGCCTTTTACACGAGATTTCATGTTCTCTTCTTTGGTGCGTAAATATGAATTTTCTTTTGACAATGAGGAATGAGACTCCTTTAGTTGGGAATATTCATCTCGAAGCTTGCTGGCATTCAAACTAAGAGTTAGTCTACCCTTGATAAGTTTGTCTATTTCAGCGGCAGATGATTCAGTTACTTCGTCAAGTTTATTTTTAAGAGAGCGGAGAGACTGCTTTTGGTCATCACATATCCCTTGAAGATTGTTTACTTTCTGCGAGGAGATCGCCAACAAGCTTGATAATTTGTGTTTCCCTTGAGATAAAGTTCTATTCTTGTCTGACAAAGACTCTATAGACAAATTAGTCTTGGATAACGAATATGAGAGGCGAGTAACCTCGTTGTTTAGAAAACTGTGATTTTGCAATAATTGATTATTCTCATTTGTGAGATTTCTTATTTGATCAACTGAATACGTATAAAGATTATCTAATATACTATGCTAGTCCATCCAAGAATCTCTTTCAGTGCGAGCTTCATCAGCTATGGTTTCAGATTTAAGTTTCTCGATGAAACGATTTCGGTTGGAGACTAATATATAAACCAAGAATTTAAAGGGAGGATTAAGTACGAAGAATATGGAAATAGAATAAAAAGATAAAAGGACAGAGGCAAAAAGAAGCTTACTTTTTAGCTCATAAATCTTTCTAGCGAGATTCTCGCGATCCAGTACAGAGTTATTGAGCTTGTGGTTTAGAGTTTCACATTCAGAAATCTTATCTTGAAGACTTTTTCTCAAAGCAGCATTTTCATTCTCTAGAGAAGCTCATGAAATAGAATTGTCTGAGCCAAAATATTTGAGCAGAGTTTCGCAAATTCCGCTTTGGAGAGAATCAGTAGAAGAATCTCTAGCATTATTTAGAATGTTAGATAAAATTTTGAAAGCAACATCAATTCCTGCGATGGTCTCATTTGATGAAGGAAGGGATGTAGAAGGTGAAATAGAAGAAGTGAGGACAAGATCATGATTTGAATCATCAGCAATGGGTGTATCATCAGAAGGAGGAGTTTTCGGGAAAGTAACATTTGAAGGAAGTAAAGGGCTAGAGGGAGTTTCAGTTATGATGGGTTTTGCAATTTGAATTGGTGAAGGACCAGTAGAGGTAGTGGTAGTGAAAGCGAGCTTCTCGCCAGAAGAAGGAGGAAGATCAGATTGCACAGGTGTAGGTGAAGCTTTCGCAGATATTAAGGGAGGAATGACGAAATTACTTCCAAAGGTCTTATTTAATTGATGAGATCTTTTAGGAGGATTAGCATTACCCTCGTCATTCTGCAAACAATAATCTAGATAAGAAACAGAGGCAACAATATTGTTATTAAGAAATAGAATGTGTTTCTTACTACCTTATTGCTCGCAGAATTTTCTTTCCTTTTTCCAGTCGGCCTCTTGTGAATAATAGGTTTTTGAGTCGAGGATTGGGAAATAGATGCAGCTTCGCTAAAGAAAACATAATATGGGGTTATAAAGAATTAAGTAAAATAAGATCGAAGAATATAAATAAAAAGTTTGATCTAAGAAAATATCATGATCAAAAATATACCTCGAGGACTCCATTAATACAGTAGCAGAAGAATGAGAAGGAGAAGAAGTTGCAGAACAAAAAGCAAAGAAACTAAGTAAAGAAGAAAGAGAGTTAAGAGAAGAAAACTAGAAATGAAATTCAACTCTTCCTTTTATAGGCAAAGAAGGGAGTAAATTATGTGAGACATGTCAATACAAAAGGACAGATTTACAACACGTGTTAACAAGGAAAGCTGAATTAGCGGAATATTGTCGGAGAAAAAAGTTCAGATATTCTTGCGATAGTTTAGGATTCTCATGATCGTTTCTTCTTCGCAGAAAAGATATGAGAAGAGGCAATATGTAGTACCAGAATATCGCCACAACGATATTCTCGTGACAAGAACGACATTTCCACGAGAAGGTTGAATACTCCCACTACAATAATGACATCTTTCACGAGAGCGTCGTGAGAATTCTCCAACGAAATTTGGTGAGCAACATGAGAAAGCATCAAGATAGCTGACGATTAAAGAAGCATGATAAAATAATGTTGTTTCACGAGGATTACGAAATATGGCGAAAATAAACAATGTAACTACCACGATGAGATCGCAGAATAGATCCGAAAGAAGGGGAAAGCTTAGCTGTCTTCCATTATGTAATTTCCTATATAAGGAGATCAGGTAAGTCCAGAGAATGATGATGTATTTTCTTGAGGAGAGAGAAACTCCAGAAAAGAAAGTTGTAATTCTGAGTTTGAATATTTTCTGTAAACATTTCTGAGATCTAAATAATAAAGTGTCGTTAATTCTTTAATCTTCAATTAGTTTTCTCTTAAATTTATATAGAATCTTAATAGGGGTGTAGTTTGGGAAATCTTGCTACTAAAAACACATATATATCTTGTCTATATTGTGATTATCCCTGACCTAGAACTCTACGGAGAATTCTGCAAAATCTAAAGAGATAGTGCGTCTTGATATGGAGGAAGACAATCAGGAACGTAAGCCGATTCAAGAGCTGGTTTTAAAGAAGATGCTTGAAAGAAAGGATCACAACTCCTGGATTGATGATTCTGTCAAGGATTTAACTCGTTTTCAGAACGATTCAAGGGTCGAGTTTGCAAATCTTCAATTGAAAATAAACCAACTTCTAGATGGTCAAGCCAGAATTCTTGCTAATCAGAACATTCTGATAATAAATCAAAAGAAGCTTATCATGGACTGTGCCAAAGCTAGACAGCTTGCTCGGGTGGTTGATCGCAAAGTTAGTGTTCTAACTCACGAACATGGTGTGTCTATGGTCAAGATAATAAAGGAAATCAGCGATATCTTCTTTTATGGATTCATTGAAAGATACGAGGTTCTTAATGAACTCTGATTTCTTTTAAAAGTCTAGTAAATATTCTATTTTTTATCTTTTGTTTAGAAGAATAACTAGTGTTTTGGAATGGACATTATTGTGATTACACATAGCTATATCCAATGTTTTCATCTTCTTGTTTTTATATTTTTTGGTTTAAAAATTCTAAGTTTGTTTGGAAGATGATGGTTGCAGTATTAATCTTTATGGTTTTATATATTGCAATATTTTGATGGGATATGTGTGTTTACATCCGTGAACTTGATTGTCCCATATTTTGTCAAAAGTAAAGTCATTCGTGAATTGATATGCAAATATTGATAAAAGAATGAATAGACTTTTGACAAACACAAATGTTAAGCCTATATTGTCAATTATTGATGTAAGATAGGTTAAAATCTTTTGTGATTCATGGATTATGTCTATTGTGTGTCATTTTGCAAATGGTGATGAAACATAGAATGAATCCTTGTGTTATCCACGGTATATATCCTTATTGATCCATTTTTTATGTATTACCGTGAAGGCTCCATTGTGTATCTCATATTGAGCACGATACAACTAAGTCGATTTCTTATTGGCATGGTTGGTTGTTCCATGAGATGCTATATGTTGATCATTAAGTACTAAATTAATCAACTTGTGTGGTTGTTTAGTTTGTATTCCATAAGTTTTCTTATGTTAAGTATATGTACGGTTAAGGTTGTCATGTTATGATAATCTTAGTCGGGGTTCCATAATCTCTTGTGTTGAGCCCAAATGAACTAAATCAATCATCTAGTATGGTTATTTAGTTAGCACTCCGTAAGTTTTTCTTATGTCGAGTGTGGCCAATTAAATTGATTACTCTTGTAATTAGTTTGGTTGAGTATGACAATTAAATTATTTGCAAGTTTTCTTGTGATTAATTTAATTGATTTTTAAGTCTCCATAACTTTACTTGTGTTGAGCATATTTAGTCAAATTAATCTTGGTTCGCTTTGGTTAATTTGATTGAATATTTCTTGTTGGATTCCAAATTCATACTTGTATGTAATTTGTTGAGTCTAAAGAAATTCTTCTTTTCTTTTTGAAATTAAGGTCGCTCTTGTTGTTCCTTAGGGAATGACATATTATGGGGGAGAGTTCTTTTGAACTTATGCTTAATTACAAAATCTTTGTGGGGAGTACGGCTGTGGAATATTAGAGGGGTTATCTTGCGTCGTTATAAACTCCTTGATGAATGCATTAAGCTTCGGCTTTATGATTGCATCTAAACAAGATGATACATATTTACCTTTTGTCATGAAATGTCTCTTACGGAAATTTCATTAGGATCTCGTTTTTGTACCTTTGCCAATTTTATTGACAAAAAGGGGGGGGGGAATTAATTGTAGTTCACACTACAAATACATATGGTTTTCGGATCATTATGTAAGGGGGAGTGGTTTCCATGTGAGATGGAGTATTGACTAAGGGGGAGTAAAGTATCACCATAGTATTGTTGTTGAAGTTGTGATGCAATTGGACTTTGACATTGTGTAATAATACTATGACATTGTATAACAATGATTGAGAACCGATGCTTTTCTCATTGTTATAGCTACGGATTTTCAACAACGATGATCCTAAACTTACAACCTTTGGGATCATTGGATTACTTGGAAGTGACGAAGATTTCGAGTGTTTTTGAAGATTAGGTATCGGCCGCGATCATTTTAAGACTGACATCGGAAGTCTATATTATCTTCCCTAAGGAATTTGGTGCGTCGACCAACTGTTAGAGCACTGATCGATCGAACTCGCATGCGTTGCTATATCAAGCATGTTTGTCAATATTAGTGATCAAAACTATAAAGTCTTGATTTCTAGTCTACTATGGCTAAGGTCTCGGACTAGGATAGAAAGTGTAGTTGAGCTCAATAACTCTATGGAAATCATCATACAAGACGAAGGACTACTCAAGGAACCGGTGGATCTTCATCAACTAAAAGGTATGTGGAGACTTGAAATTATCTATCAACTCAAAAGTCTATCTACTATATCTCCTTTCTTGAGACAAAAGTCATTTTACTATATGGACTAAAGATATACACATGTAACATTTCGATATGAGTATATCCCGCTCATCCATTTCTCGAAATATGTGTTGGTAAAACTTTCGCTTTAGCCGAGTTCATCTTTTCCAAGTGACGAAAGTCATGTTGTATTTCAATCACTTTGGAAATTGCTCTGACGAAAACTAGTTCGTGAATAACAATTATATGACGTCCTCTGATAATGTTTCAATGATTAAAATGAGAGTTTAGACAATATAACCACTGGGAGATATAAAAATTGTTGTGGTAACACATATATGTATAAGTCCTTATGCACTTGAACTGAAATTTATGAACTTTGTTGATCAAGTGAAAACCGGAACTTGAGCCGTCAACCCAGTCCGCGAACTCAGTTCGCGAACGAGCGTAGTTCTTGAACCCGAGAATTTCTGCTGGAGTTGAAGCTTGGTTTTAGTCCACGAACTCAGTCCGCGAAATGACGGAAGTTCTCGAACCCGAGAACTTCTGCTGGAGTTTGTGAACTCCAACTGGTTACTTAAGTCCGCAAACCCAGTCCGCGAACTTGAGTGGTTATGTCTAAAAACGATGTTCGTGAACTTATTTAAATTATATAAGGAATGCTATTGCAAACTGTGGCTTTATAGTTCATGAATCGATTCGAGTGAATCACATCATTTTTGCTTCAATTGTGTCTTGTATGGTACATAAGATCTCATAGCATTTGAACAACTCTCTAACTAGTTCATTTGAGTCATTTGGACTAGTTATGGTGAAGAAGAATATGGTTGATATGAAAGTTATCATTTGTCTAACCATTTGGTTGACTAATATTGAACCAACTATTGTACACGTTTGGGTACGGTTACAAAAACCCTAAATCGTCAAGTAGATGTGTGTATGGCAAGCTAAGTTTTAGATCTAACGGTTAAGATATATTGGCTTGTATCTAATCAGGTTTTCATATAACGGTGAATATTGAATGCTTTGTTACTAAGCTAACATTAATTGCAAACCCTGATTTGAAAGACTATATAAGGGAGAACTCTAGCAAGTGGGAAACCTAATCCCCACACATTCTGTGTGATACTAGTTTGCTAAGCTAGAGTCGATTCTCCTTTAAACTTTGGTTTTCTTCTTCTAAAATCAGGTTAATGACTTAAAGATTTCATTGGGATTGTGAAGCCATACTGATACTACTTTTATTGTAGTTGTGTGATATGATCTTGTTGTTTCTATCGTACAAGTACAATTGTAATAATTGGCTTGAGATTTCTGTCTCCGATAGGCAAGATATAAAAGTAATCACAAACATCTTCGTCTCATCGTTTGTGATTCCACAATATCTTTTTCGCTGCATCGATTAAGACTATTGTGAGGTGATTGATAAAACTGAGCTGTTATTCGGGAATATAAGTCTGGTTTTATTGATTGGTTCATGTTCAACTTGATTTATAAAAAGATGGAACCAAACTCATAGGTTTATTCGTGGGAGACGAATTTATCTATCTTGTAGACTTTTCTGTGTGAGACAGATTTGTTTGCTAAAGTCTTCGACTTTGGGTCGTAGCAACTCTTGGTTGTGGGTGAGATCAGCTAAGGAAATCAAGTGCACAGTATCATGCTGGGATCAGAGGCGTAGGAGCATAACTGTACCTTGGATCATTGATAGGTGTCTAAAAACACCTTTCTAAATATCGATTGGTTATGCTTTCTTAGCTAGTTTTCTTGCGAAATTGTATTATTATCTTTCTTTTATATTTTATGGGAATTTTGGAGCTTATTCCTGAAAAGAACAAAAAAATCGTCCAATTTACTAAAAGAGAGTCAGAATTATCATTGCATGGACCACTACCAACTATCGCGTGGAGGTGAAGGGGTAACCAGCTGACAGAATCACTAAAGGCAGATAACCAGTTCGTTAAGGGGAACCTCCTCCTTTATAACTAAATCTAGGTTGGGAGTTTTCACAATTAAATTCAAGCTGCTGCCAAGAGTTCGTACAAGCCTTAGGAGGTTTACGAATGGAGACTAGAAAGTGACGAGTCTGTTTGCCATAGCCTGGGTTTACATTCCGGGAGAGAGTTGTTGCCATTGAACTAGGGGCAGAATGGAGTAGATTCAAAGGTGTTTGAGAAAGATTGAGTGTTACTTCCATTGAAGAGGATTCATAAATGTTTAGAGTCTCTGAAATGATTTGAATGAATGGGTTTGTGTTAGAATGTTGCAGGGAAGGAGATAGAGTGATCTGAAATCAACAGCAAGCTTCATATCTGCATCACCAGCAAACTGCAAGAGAAGTGTTCATAAGAAGGTCTGAACGACCTCGGCTTCTAGTTTAGTCTGACGTGACCATCATATCAAAATATTGTGTACGAAGAGTTTGAGAAGATTCAGCTATCGGTAGTTGGCTGTTGGTTGAAGTAACATGAGTCTGTGAGGTCGAATGGATTTTTGGGTACCACAGATTATATAAGACTTGGGTCGTCTGCATGGAGTTTTAACGATGGCCGTGGATACCGGTACGAGTGGCAATGAAGAGTGAATAATGTTGTTGCTGCCATTATTGGCAGTAGGTATTGACAGTGGTGACGAAAAGAGGGCTCGAATGGCAGTATGTTGGCATCGATGTCAGTAAGGGAGATTAATAAGAGTTGTTGGGGATGACAACAGAGACGATGACATTGGTGATGGAATGGAGTCGAGTGACTGAGATGGAGAATGCAATGATAATGTTGTCCTGGAGATGGTGAGCACTAGTCCGTGGTTGTGTTGAGTTCGATGGGATATCATTGATTCGTTGTGCAATTGAATGGAGCAGAGAATGATGGGCATGGTGATAGCCTGTAGTTGTTGCAGTGTGAAGGAAATGGAGAATACTCGAGTCTCTGGTGGTGAAGTGGAGTTTAAGACGAGTCTGAGGTACGATGAGGGAAGGTGCAGTTCGAAGAGATCGAAACTAGTGATAGTGATGGACGTGATTATGGAAGTTGAGACTCAAACTGTGAATAGAACAGAGAAGAATGAAGCTAGAGTTTGGAAGTGATAAAGGGTTGATGCTCGAAGGTCAGGGAAGAGATGCAGTCACTGAGAAGATGGATTTTGCTGTCACGGTGATGGCATGGAACCGATGATTGAAAGAATGAAGTTGTTTGCTGCTGCCGTGATTAATGACTTCCGGTGATGAAGGGGCGTCATCTGTGATCATTGTTTCAATGAAGATGGAAGGTGGTCGCGGTGAATTTGGTTGAGGAGAAGAGTTTGAGATGAGAAAGAAGAACAAAGGAGCTAACGGAGATGAGTTAACTATAAAACAGGGAACTGCAGGTGATGTTCGAATAATGGTATTTAGTTGCTGTTGCCATGAAGCTGGAGAACGAGAAATATGTATCCGTGACTTTGGCGGAGAGAAGTTAAGGGTGTGTTGTCATTTCCATAGAACTGACGATAGAAAGAATTTAATTGGGCTGGGCTTCTACAGCTGTTGCGCAACCAATTTAGGCTATGCTAAGAATTTCTCGACCAGCTTTCCATGACTCACTTTTAGCAGACTTTGGCCGTGAGTTTGGGAATTTGGCAACCCACTTTGCACGGGATGTGATGCATGGGAAACAATTTTAAGGAGGTGCACTTTCCTATTTTTCCTAGGTTTCCTAGTTTTCTTAAATAAGAGGTTACAAAACTCTATATATAGGGAAACTTAGATACAATTTGATATATCTTCTTTTCACCGTTTTTCTCCCCCTTAGGGGGAGAACTATCTCTTTTCTATATTTTTTTTATTGTAAATATGAATTCAAAGTTCTAATTGTGAAGCTCAATTATTTACAAGTTTGTTTCAAGTTTTAAATTGATTTATTGTGGATTGTTTTTACTATATCGAAGGTTTATGATTGATTCTAGATTGGTTTGGGTGCGCAACTAGATTAGTCTATTAATCATTCTAATGCTAGTAGAGAGTTAAGTCGATCTGTAATTGTATCTCATCTCCTACACAAGTATAAATTGCAAGACCTTGCGGAGGGATTCTGTGTAGCAATTGCGAGTAAAGACAACACCAGTAAGTGGACCGAGCGTACCGAGTTTAACTGCTGGGATCAAACCTAAATTCACAAATCTTAATGCGTTCTGGGAATTACATCTTGTAAGCGTACCTCAAGGTGGTTCTTTTGAATAGAATCTGATAGTCGAGCGCTTCCGTATCCGGTGATACAAGGAGTTTTGGGGATAGCTAAGCGTACCTGCTTTCCTACGGTTGGTGACAATCGATTCTAACATGAGATAAACGGGTACAATATTGAGTTAACGGTTAGTAACGGCGAAGGATTTCTTCATTATCTTTATCTTATTATCCTTTTTATCCTAATTTTATATTTTCGCCGATTTAGATAACATATCAATTTCATTACTCTTCGTGGGAACGATCCTTACTACCG
This sequence comes from Papaver bracteatum, assembly GCA_023529315.1. Classification (NCBI taxonomy): domain Eukaryota; kingdom Viridiplantae; phylum Streptophyta; class Magnoliopsida; order Ranunculales; family Papaveraceae; genus Papaver; species Papaver bracteatum. The sequence continues at coordinate 94,895 of JAJJWX010005328.1, forward strand.
CTGTATTATATTTAATTAGTGGGAAATATCTTTTTATTTTGTTGAATAAACGACGCTCACCAAAATTGGCGCTGTTGCCGGGGAGTAATTGTTAATTGGTTTGTTATTCGTTTTGGCTTAAAGTTTTTGTGGGTATATCTCTCGTAAGCCCTCACGAGACTATAACTTGTCCACTAGGGACACCTAGGGGTTTAAAGGCATGTTATTCATGCTAAGAGTAACCGTATCCTCACGACATGGAGTTGTATTTTATTTTTGTTTCGTTTTGTTTTCTCGAGGACTAGCAAAGTCTAAGTGTGGGGGAATTTGATAGGTGTCTAAAAACACCTTTCTAAATATCGATTGGTTATGCTTTCTTAGCTAGTTTTCTTGCGAAATTGTATTATTATCTTTCTTTTATATTTTATGGGAATTTTGGAGCTTATTCCCGAAAAGAACAAAAAAATCGTCCAACTTACTAAAAGAGAGGCAGAGTTATCATTGCATGGACCACTACCAACTGTCGCGTGGAGGTGAAGGGGTAACCAGCTGACAGAATCACTAAAGGCAGACAGCTAGTTCGTTAAGGGGCACCTCCTCCTTTATAACTAAAGCTAGGTTGGGAGTTTTCACAATTAAATTCAAGCTGCTGCCAAATGTTCGTACAAGCCTTAGGAGGTTTACGAACTGAGACTAGAAAGTGACGAGTCTGTTTGCCATAGCCTGGGTTTACATTCCGGGCGAGAGCTGTTGCCATTGAACTAGGGGCAGAATGGAGTAGATTCAAAGGTGTTTGAGAAAGATTGAGTGTTAATGCCATTGAAAAGGATTCGTAAATGTTTAGAGTCTCTGAAATGATTTGAATGAATGGGTTTGTGTTAGAATGTTGCATGGAATGAGATAGAGTGATCCGAAATCAACAACAAGCTTCATATTTGCATCACCAGCAAACTCCAAGAGAAGTGTTCGTAAGCAGGCCTGAACGACCTCGGCTTCTAGTTTAGTCTATCATGACCAGCATATCAAAATATTGTGTACGAAGAGTTTGAGAAGATTGAGCTATCGGTAGTTGGCTGTTGGTTGAAGTAACATGAGTCTGTGAGGTCGAATGCATTCTTGGGTACCACAGATTATATAAGACTTGGGTTGTTTGCATGGAGTTTTAACGATGGCCGTGGAGACCGGTATGAGTGGCAATGAAGAGTGAATAATGCTGCTGCTGCCATTATTGGCAGTAGGTATTGACAGTGGTGACGAAAATAGGGCTCGAATGGAAGTATGTTGGCAGCGATGTCAGTAAGGGAGATTAATAAGAGTTACTGGAGATGACGACAGAGACGATGGAATTGGTGATGGAACGGAGTCGAGTGACTGAGATAGATAATGCAAGGATAATGTTGGCCTGGAGATGGTGAGCACTAGTCTGTGGTTGTGTTGAGTTCGATGGGATATCATTGATTCATTGTGCAATTGAATGGAACAGAGAATGATGGGCATGGTGATAGCCTGTAGTTGTTGCAGTGTGAAGGAAATGGAGAATACTCGAGTCTCTGGTGGCGAAGTGGAGTTTAAGACGAGTTCGAAGTGCGATGAGGGAAGGTGCAGTTCGAAGAGATCGAAACTAGTGATTGTGAACACGTAAATTTCGTTGGCATCTACGTGTCCACAAACAATGTTCGCACATACTGAAATTCATAGATTAGATATAACGTAGTGACTTTATCGATTCATCGACTCTGAGTCTTCGGACTCGTCCTTGTCTTATCACATAGTTATCACTAACAATGTTTGTATAACATAATGGGTTGCAATCCGCGGATTTTTACGAAGGAAATCACGGATCAAATGGAATACAAAGTACAGAATGTAAAGTGCGGAATATAAGGTACAAAATGTAATTACGTGGTTCGGCACTGAGGCCTACATCCATGGGGTAAAAGAGGGGTTTCATTATATGTAAATTGGTTATAAGCATAGTTAAATGACTTTTGGTGTGCTAACTTAGGCAGCGGGATTAGGGGACTACTTACTCTTCCTAATTCTCTCTCCTCCTTCCCTTTTCAAATCGACTTGCCTCTCTCTCTTAGTGGGGAGGGGTATTTATAAGGGTTCTGACATGGGGTCCACTGATGGAGCAGTTGCAACCTTATCATTTTGTTCTTTGTGCCGATACGCAGACCTCTTCGGTTTCATCGATGCCCCCATCGTTTATTCGTTATTGCCGAAGAGGCTTGGTCGTATCTTCCGTTGGTTGGTTGACACATGTGCTGGCCCAGGTGTTTAATGCGGGTGATTGGGACTTCTTCACATGCCAGACCACGGTCTCCTGCCCCTATCACATCCTTGTCAGTCAGTTGGGCCATGACCGTTGATCTAAGATCCCTCTCGAGATGGGATAAAGCAGATCTGAAGGTGTATTGGGTCCTTCACAGTGGTGCTTTATTTCGGTGCTCCTTGATTCGTAGCCATTGGATCAGAGAGATGAGGGCCCCTTCCTGCTGGTACACGTCTCTTGGATATATCTAGGTGGCATCATCTTTTGATGCCCCGCGTCACATTCTCTCCACGTGTTTACTCGAGGACACGTGGCGAGTGGTTAAAATATGTACTCACAATTTTCCCCTTTTCTTTTGACTTAAGGCATCAGTTGAAGTGAGAGGAAAACCGTCACATATTCCCCACTCGCCCAATAACTTCCCCTTGATTTTAGGGCGCGTTTCCCATTATGCAATAACTTCTCCTTGGGAGAAGGGACAGTTTCGATTTTCTTGGATGTTTATAAGGGGGGAGAGAATGTGAAATAAATTTCATTCCCTGTCGGTCCTTTATTCTTTTCTCCTGAGGTTTTTCATTCTCCCGTTTTGTTTGGATGTCATTAACTGCTGCTACTACTGTTTCCTGCTGCTGTCTTGAATTCGACCCGTCCTTGATTCCTTATGTTCGTTTGTTGTTGTTGCTTGTTCTTTGTTGGCAGCGTTTTTTCGTCATTTGAAGCCCCTGGTATAGGTAAGAGGCTATCCTTTGGTCTCGTTTACTAATTGTTCATCTTCTGCTGCTGTTTCGTTACCGTTTTGATGAAGAACACATATACAAAGTACATATACTTGCCCCTGTTCTTTATCACAAGGGTTACGAGTTCATGGTTGGAGGGCTCCTGCCTGCGCCGTAAGTCGGCTAGGGTTTTTATTCTGCTCTTTGATAATTTTTAGAAAGTTCAACTTTTTGATCTTCATTTGTGATTCTGCGGAATCCACAACTTGTTTGTATATCCGCAGATATGGCTGATCGTCAGAGGGTTCCTTACCAGACTCCGCCGCCTAGTCCTCCCAGCTCTCCTCTGCATAGAGACCCGGATATATCTCCGCCAGGAGGATCTAGGGATTCGCAGGTGTATCTTCGTTCTCAAATGGTTTCGTCTTCTTCCGGTCATCGACACTCTTCAAGGAGAGGAGATCCTCCGCGGGATCCCCCCGGCACTAGGTACGCTACTACCCGAGCTTCTTCCAGCCCGTGTGATGAGCAAAAAATCACGCAGGCTATTCCTAGCAACGATGCTTTGGATGTTCCTCCTCTTCGTTCCATGGCTTCTCCGTTTTCTCAGCAGAATCCTCTACCTCCTCCTCCGGCGATCCTTTCCAGAGGAAAATCTGTCAGGGGTACTTCCTCGAAGGTTGAACCGTCTAAGAATGTTCCTTTAAAAAGAAAAGGCCCTGGATACAAGCCCTTCAAAGGACTCCGTGCAAGACCCTTATGATGAGGAAGACGCCGCGTTGGTTATACGGAGTGTTTCGGTTGGTAAGAAAAAGGTTACTTTCAAACATATTGATCTGGAGATGTTCAAGGAGAAACATGAGCTTCAAGCCTTTAAGGTTCGTTTTTATGCCCCCGATGATGACATTACTTATGATCTCATCTCGGGTTACCAATTCGATGAGTTTCATCTGTTGACTACTGTGGGGGCCTTAGAGGCGGGTCTTATGTTGCCTTTGTATAAGTCAGGTGATCCTTTCTACTATGACGTGTTGGCTGGTCGTGAGGGTTCCTCCATGAATACCCACATTCGTTCTGTGTCATAGTTGACTGGGAATTATCTCCGTGCTCTGAAGGAGTGTTATCTTCGGAGCAAGGGAGAAACGATGATGACCTGTTATACCCTCGATCCTGCTGAGAGGAAATGGTACACTCCCCAGAATTTCAATAATTCCTTCGGGGATTATATTAACAGTAGGAACCGCAAGCCGTGGAGTGTGGGTCTTTGTAATATTGCTGCTTCCCGTGGCGAGGTTCGTCTTTTAAGTGAGGTGAGCGATGCTAAGTTGAAGTATGTTCCTGATACTGAAGGGTCTGCTAACAAGAAGCTTTTCCCTCCTTGTGAGAGGATTAAGCGCGATCATGACTACGAGTGGCATGCCACCGTTTTCGAGATCATTGGTACGTGTGCTTGTGGTTGGATTCCCGGTCCCCAAGGATGGCGTCCTACCGTTGATAGTATTCCTCGTGAGGTTCCCCCTGCTCGTTATGAAAGTTTCTTCCCTTGGCGTCTGAATTTCTAAGGTATGAATTTTCATTATGCCTTTGATGGCGATGAAGAAGAAGGTTCTGGTGATGTTCTTCCTTCGATGAGTACTGCGACTGCGAAGGTGCGGATCCTTTATTTGCCCCTTTTTATTCTTTACCCAAAAAATAATTTTTGAGTAAAGGAGGAAAATGTTGACTTGGTTCCCTTGTTGTCCTGTAGGTGACGAAGAAAAGAAAGATTGGTCCCAAACGCTCTTCCACCATCGTTACTGATGCGGTAGAGGTCCAAGAGGAGGTTACCAGTCCTTCTAAAGAAGACTTTGTGGAAGATGAAGATATGTCCGATGGGGAGGAACGTACTGAAACTTCTCCCCCTATCCGTGAAGATGTTGGTGATGGTGATGGTACGAAGAGTACCCCTGGTGGTCATGATGCTGAGGACATTACCTCTGCTGGTGATGGAGATGGTACGAAGGGTACCTCTGGTGGTAATGATGCTGAGGATATTACCGCTGCTGGCGATGGTAGTGGGAACCCGATTGGCCAAGAATTCTCTTTTGGCCGAGTCCATTCTGCGGGGCAGACCTTTGATGTGAATGCTGCCATGGGTCTTGCTGATGAGTTTTCTCTGCTTTCCCCAAACGATGATTGGGACGTACTGGACACCTATGGTAAGGGGAACGCTTCGGAGAATACTTCCGCATATATTGATGCTGTTGAGACCTTAGTTGATGAAGGGGAGGGATCCTCTAAGAAGGAAACATCCGGGAAGGTTCCCGTCGTTGGGGAATCTTCTACTCGGTCCCCTTCGGATGATTTCCCACAATCATTGATGTTGGAGGGTGATGACGCTGTCCTTGCTTGGCTGAAAAAGAAAAATTTGATATTCGTCCCAAACCCGGCTCCCGTAGTTGCTGGGGAGAAATATTCCGACGCCTATACCAGTAAGATGATGCAGTTACCCGCTAAAGATCGAGTTGTGGAGGTGTGGGATAAGAATCCGAGGTCACTGGAGGCTACCTTAGTGGTTTACCCTCCATACACCGTTGTTGACATGATGGCCATAGCTGATGGATATCAGTATGGTTATCCTCACCAGCAGATGTTAAAGATACGTCGTGTTTTTCCGTTTTCTTTTCCGTGGGCACTCCGCAGTGTTCTGACATGGTGCTCTTTCCTGGAACGTAGGTGATGAGGAGTGAATACTGCAATCATAACTTGTACCAGTTTTTCAAGGCCAAGTCTCTTAAGTTAGAGGGTAAGCTTTGTCACAGAGAGGGGGATCTAGCTGCGGTTGAGGCGGTTATCTCTGCCAGAGATAAGGAGATAATTAAGCTGAAGAACCATCTTAAGAGGAAGGAGCAGCTTGGTAACGAGGAATAGAAACTTCGTTTGGAGCTTGCTATGGTGCGTAGTGAGTTGGAGGCAGTTCGGAATAATGCTTCATCTTTCACAGGTTTGTCCCTTGTTCTTGTTTATCATTATTTTCTTCTAGCAATTCCTGTTCTGTCTGAGTATCCCCACCCTATCTTCAGTGGGTGGAGTCCCCAAGTTGATATGGCTTCGGAATGAGAGAGACCGGCAGAAGACCCTATGCCTTGCTAGTGGAACAACTTAAGAGTGAGGCCGAGAGGTGGGATGCCAAGTCCGAGGTATGGCGTTTAAGGCATACTCAGATAGTTGACATGCAAAATAAATATACCGCGGATTGTCGTCTCTTTAATGGTACTTTAATGTGGACGCGCGACAATCTTCGTGAAGCCCATGATATTTCTTCGTCTTTATCGGCTAAGATGAATCTTCTGGAGGAAGATCTACGGCAGGCTCGTTCCTCCCAGGATTCCGACGTATGGGGGTACATACAACGTCTTTCCAAAGAAAGAGACGATGCTCGGGCCGAAGCCTATGCCCTTGGAAAGGCCTTAGCCGCGTCCCGGGCCGACGTAGCTCGTCAGGCCGAGTCTGAGAGAAATCTCGAAGTTAATATGTACCGACTTAATAAAGGGATGGTGGAGCTGAATAACGAAGTCAACTATCTTCGTCATTTGGATTCAATGAAGCAAGTAGAGTTAGACGCTAGTCAATTTTCTCTTTCCACTCTTTAAATGGATTATAAGAAAATATCCGACGAGTATGATTTTCTTGACGAGGCTCGAGATGCGGTCGTTAACGAATATGAAATAGATTTGGCTAGAGTCGAAGGTATATATTTGCTTTGTCGGGTGTGATTTAGTGATTCGTGGTCCTAACTCTTTGTTTTCTTTTTCAGAGCTCCAGGGACAGCTTCTCGCTTCAAATGAAAAACTTGACAAGGCTCAATCTGATTATAGAGCAGGCTCAGACTGCCTAGGTGAAACAGGAGCGTCAGACCTTGTATTTCAAAGGCTTGTCTATGTCTAACGAACATGCAGCTCACTTGGACTTTTTGGAAGTGAACCGTCTGTCTACCCTGTTATCCCAGGACGAAATGCGAAAAACCGCTCTTACATACAAGGCTCGTTGTCAACTTGCAGAAGAGACGAACAAGGTTTTGTCCAAGATAGAGCATGATCTCAAGACTGAGCATGACATTATCAAAGACTATCCTCGCCGTCCTAAACCTCCAGCCCTATCTGGTTCTTCGAGGCCCTCTTCAAGTGGGAGCGTACCTTCGTCGCAGAGAGGAAGCCCTGCTGGTGGAACCGAATCATCCAAGTAGATTCTTATGCTAGTTATAGAAAGTTGATCCTCGTTGATTATAGAGTTTTTTGCTGCATCTGTCGAACTTCTTTTGATTATTTTGTCGAACTTGTAATCAACTTTCATGGAATGGATCATCGTTTGTTAGCTATGTTTTCCCATGGTTTAGTTTCATGAACATCTTGAGACCTGTCACCCCGCTGACTATTCCTTGGCCAGAGGATTCCCAGATGGTGGGGGTCGATGCAGCATTCTAGGATATGGGGTGTTATTATTTACATGTCCCCATTCCGTCGACCCACTGACTTGATGTTTGAGTGTGATGCCGAAGGTATGTACCTTCGTGAACATCTTGAGACCTGTCACCTCGCTGGCTAACCCTTAGCAAGAGGATTCCCAAACGGTGGGGGTCGATGCAGCGTTCTAGGATATGGGGTGTTATTTACATGCCCTCATTCCGTCGACCCCCCTGACTTAGAACAGTTGAAGATCTCTTTCTACTGGATGTCCTCCCCATGGCCTTACACTTATAGACGCTGGTAGGGGAGTCCTGAGAGATATTTAATATAGGTGCGTCGTTTTGGGTAGCATGATTGTAAGTGTATTTGCAAGTCTTAGTTCTGCTAGTATGCCTCCCCTTGTATTGCCCTAGGCCAATTGTTATTCGTAGATATACGCAAGAAAGTTTGTTTCATTGATTCGTTTAGGTCTGCTATACCTCGTCCAGAGATAGAAACATATTGACGAGAAGCATCTTCTTCTTCTTCTGGTGTTCTTTACGCAGTTGCAACGCTGCGCTGTAATCTAAGGATGGTATGGCTTGAGGTATTTAGCGTTCCAAGGATGTCGGAGGACTTCCCCTTTTAGGTTGCGCAGGTAATATGATCCATTTCCCGCGATGTCTTGTATGATAAAAGGTCCTCCCCATGTTGGTGCCAATTTGCCCCACTTCTTTTCTCGTTGGTATTGGGGTATGGTTCTCAGCACATACTGTCCTTCTACAAAATTTCTGAGTTTGACCTTTTTATTGTATTCCCTTGCTAATCTCCTTTGATAGTTTTCCATTTTTTGTAACGTTGTTTCCCTCCTCTCCTCGAGGTCATCGAGTCTTTCTAACATCATGTCCATTGTGAGGTTCTTTTCCCATGCTTCCGTCATTGTGGTTGGCATGATGATCTCCGTGGGGATGACAACTTTGGCTCCGTAGGTGAGCAAGAAAGGAGATTTTCATGTGGATGATATTCGGGTTGTTCGGTATGCCCATAGGACGTTATGTAGTTTCTCACACCATCGTATTTTGTGCTCGTCTAATTATTTCTTTAAAATGAGAGCGAGGGTCTTGTTTGTGGCCTCTGCTTGGCCATTGCTTTGAGGGTATATCGGTGTTGACTTGTTCTTTCGGATTTTGAAGGTGTCAAATAGTAAATCGATGTTTTTTCCCTGTAGCTGCTTACCATTGTCAGAAACAATTTCTGTCGGAATTCCGAACCTGCAGATTATATTTTGGAAAATGAATGTGAAGACGTCTGAGTCGCGGATTCTTGACAAAGCTTTAGCTTCTACCCATTTGCTGAAATAGTCTGTGGCCACTATAAAAAATCTTCTTTTCCCTGATCCTTCGATCAGGGGTCCCATGATGTCTATGCCTCATTTTGAGAATGGCCAAGGACTATCTACTGAGTTTAGCATCGTTGCTGGTGCGTTGATTCTTCTAGCGAACCGCTGGCATTCTTCGCATCTTCTTGACATCCTTGTGGCATCTCGTATCATCGTCGGCCAATAATACCCTTGGGTCTTCGCTTTGTCTTCCAAGGATCTCATCCTGCTGTGATTTCCCGCGTCTCTGGATAGGAAGCGTAGCAAAGGTCATAGGAAAGACTTTTTGTATAAAATCTCTCCCCTTAAGTCGTACCTCCCTGCTTTCGATTGTACATTCCTGGCTTGTTTTAGGTCCGTGGGCAGTGTTCCTTCCTTGAGAAAGCGGTGGATATTAAACCTCCAGTCCTCTTCGTTGCTGAAGTCTTCGTCTTCATCTGCTCTTGTCATGATTCCATCCTCTTGAAAGTCATCCGAGATGTATTCTCCCATATCATCTTCTGCCACGTCCCTTCCCGTGCTATGCTTCTTGTTTGCAGCGCAGAGCTCTCGGGAAGGGATTGATGTCTCGTAAACCCTGGTCATTTTAATTGCTTCTACATCTTTGTTTTTCAACATAGATGAGATGTATGCCAAAGCATCCGCGTGACTGAGATCCTTTCTGCTTAAGTGCCGGAATATAATGTTTGGTATTTGATGTGCTAGTGTCTGGACTAAAGTCATTTATGCTGACAAGGTTTTATCATACACATTATATTCCAGTTCTATTTTCCGGATGACCAGTTGTGAATCACTGGTCAAGCGTACATTTGTTACACCCATTTCTATTATCAGACGTAGCGCATGTACAACGGCTTCGTACTCGACGATGTAATTGGTGTGTTCTTTAAACTCTAGTCTGAACGCATGTATGATTCGGTCTCCAGCGGGGGTAGTAATTACGATGCCAATGCCCGCTCCTTCTTTGTTCCTCGAGCCATCGATAAGGATTTCCCATTGTCTTGGGTTTGCCGGCTCGAGGACATCGACGGGATCTTTGCTTCCGCTGCCCTTTGGTAACCCTGTTGTGTTGATCCCCTCAATAAGGATTTCTTCATCGTTGTCCAATGGTAGGTCAGCCAGGAAATCTTCTAAGACTTGGGACTTCTGGGAATGCTGGAGCTCGTGTATGATGTTGTACTGGTCGAGATGAGTATTCCATTTTGCGATTCTCCCTGCTTTTCCCGCGCTTTTGAGGACGGACTCTAGCGGGGCTTTGAAGGGGACGCAGATGTCGTATGTTAGGAAGTAGGTCCTTAGCTTCTGGGTGGCCCATACTAATGCCAGGATAAGTTGCTCGATCTTTGTGTAGTTCCTTTCCGTCGTATTGAGAGTTTTGCTGACGTAGTAGATGGGATGTTCTATCTTCGTGTTGGTTTTAACTAACACCACGCTGACTGCATTCTTTGTTGCTGCTATGTATAGGGCCAGAACCTCATTGGGGTCGGTTTTTTACAAGATGGGGATTCCATCAAGGTAGTCTTTGATTTCTTTGAATGCTTCCTCGCACTCTGCTGTCCATTCAAATTTGGTCCTTTTTTTAAGGATGTTAATAAAGAGCTTGCATCTATCTGAGGACCTGGATATGAATCTTCCTAGCGCTGCTAGGGAGCCGTTGAGCCTTTGGACTTCTTTCAGGTTCCTTGGAGAGGGCATTTTCGCAATAGCCTGAATTTTGGCAGGGTCTACCTCGATGCCTCTTTTTGTTACCAGATATCCGAGGAATTTCCCTGAAGTGACACCGAAGGTGCACTTTTCTGGGTTTACTTTCATGCTATGTTCTCTCATTGACTGAAAGATATCTTTCAGATCTTGATGATGATCTTTTCGCTGCTTGCTTTTGACCACATATCGTCCACATAAACTTCCAAAGTATTTCCAATCTATGGCTTAAAAATGGCGTCAACCATCCTCTGGTACGTTTCCCCTATGTTTCGGAGTCCGAAGGGCATCCTTACGTAGAAGTAGAGTCCACGTGGGGTGTATAATGCTGTATGATGTTGGTCTTCTTCTGACAATAATACTTGGTTGTACCCGGAGTATCCATCCATAAATGACATCTCTTCGTACCCTTCAACAGCTTCGACCAGTTGGTCGATACTTGGTAAAGGGTAGCTGTCCTTGGGGCACGCTTTGTTGAGATTGGTGAAGTCGATGAATATTCTCACCCCGCCGTTCTTTTTAGGTACGATGACCATGTTTGAGATCCATGTTGGATATTTGACTTCTTTGATAAATTCGTCTTCTAGTAGCTTGCAAAGCTCCATCTCGACGGTTTTGTGATATTCTGAGGCGACTTTTCGTACCTTCTGCCTGAAAGGTGGTGTGCCCTGCTTTATGCGAAGCTCATGCTGGATAGTCTTAGGGTCGATTACAAGCATGTCTCCTAGTTTCCATGCGAAGATATATGCATGCTCTGTGAGCATCTTTATTAAGGATGCCTCGCGCTCCTTATCCATCAGCGTTCCGATCTTGACCATCCTTGGTTCTTCTTCAGTTCCTACGTTTATTTATTTCACAGCTTCTACAGGTGTAAATGTGGGCTTTGATTCCCCTAGTAGAGGAATCTTCTTTGATTGCTATTTGGTAGGCTCCTCGCTTTCCTTTGTGACTGAGGTACTTGCCTCCGTATTCCCAATCGTACGTCCCTTTGGAAGGCTTTTTCCGGAGATTTCTTCTAGGTAAGCGTTGATGGCTTTTTCCTTCGTGTTTTCCTTATTTCGGGATCTTCGGTTCTCTCTCTGCTCATCTTGTTCGTTGTTGAGCTTGTTTTGTATAGTTTGACACTCTCGTGCCAGGACTTGATCTCCTTTTATTTCCATTACCCCCTAGGGGGTTGGAAACCTGAGATGCTGGTGGTAGGTAGCGGCTACCCCTTTGAGTTTATGCACCCATCTTAGGCCGATTATAGCATTTTATGGTGAGGGTGCATCCACCACGCTGAACCGGGTGTCGATCTTCATTGGTCCTGCATCAACTTGTAAGACAATATCCCCTAAGGGTTTCGTGGCTACCCCATTGAATCCGTAGATGGTGTAGTATGAAGATAATAGCTGTTCATCATTAAGTTCCATTCGTTTAAATGTATCATAGAATAGAACGTTGACGGAGCTTCCCCCATCGATTAGGATTTTCTTGATATTGCATCATGCATGTCTTCACCTACATCATCCGTTTCGAAGGTCAGGGGCACGTCCATCCATTGTTCGTGCTCGTCCACTTCTTCCCCGACGATCTTATAAAGATCACAGTAGTCTTCAAATTATTTTCTCAACCTCTTTCCTATCTGAGCCGTTTGAGAAGGTCCCGTGGACTCATAACAGGATATGGTGTTAAGGGTGCGGTTGCCTTCAGGCAGTTGGACCTGCTTTCTTCGTTTAGCCTTATCTTCCACGCCCGTCTTCGACACAAATTGTTTGAGGTCTCCTACATCTACCATCTTATGAATCATCATCTTCATATTCTTGCACTTCTCTGTCAAGTGACCCTTGAAACAATGATATTCACAGTATTCTTTAGAATGCTCTGATCTAGGGGGTTGGTTCCCCTTAGACCATGGCCAATCTAGTTTCTCGCGTCCCTTGATTTCTCTCAATATGCACGAGTAACTGGCATTCATCTTTGTATAGACTCGATCTTCGAATTTTCAAATATCCCCTCGTCGATCATCTCTGCGTTCTCTTCTATCTTCGTTGGGTCTTTCACCTTAGTCTCCCCCTATAGGTCTGCTGGATTTTTTCGCAGAGTTGGTTCGTGGTGGACGCTGGATCTAAGCTCTGGCATTTTCCCGTTGTATTTATTCTAGTCTGGCATGCTTTTCTATGATCACTCGAAGATCTCATTCGGTTGCAGGAATGATTCCGTGGATCTCGACAAACCGGGGCTCATCCTGTCGAGCCCCCACTTGTAGCAGTTGACGCTGACCACGTGGTCTATGTTTCCGATGGCTTGGAATATCTTGTGCCACCTGTCTGTGTATTCCCTGATTGTTTCCTTGTACTGGACTGCTAGTGAGAAAAGCTTATCCATTCATGTGTTTACCACCTTGTTGTACATGTAAGTTGTTAAGAAACTCTCAGTAAGTTGATCGTACGAGTTAATGGAATTTGGTGGCAAGTTGTCGAACCATGAGAGTGTAGATCCATTTAAACTTGAAGGGAAGTATCTGCATAGTATGGCCTCATCATAATTATATTGTTCCATCATTCAATTATAATATCGAAGATGGGCGGCGGTATCGCTAGATCCGTCATAGAATTCGAATGCCGGAACTGGGAATTTCTGTGGAATGAGAGCTTTGGCTAGGTGTTGTGTTAGGGGTGGTAGTTCTTGCTTCCTTCATTATTTTCTCTAATATCCCCCCCCCCCTTGCCTAGCTTTCAGTTGTTTGATCTCCGCCATCAACTCGGCGCGGAGATCTTCCATTGCGCGCTAGTGTTCTTCCTGAGAAGAGGGTTGCTCCGTTCACGGGAGATCGCTGTCAAAATAGTCCGAGTCATGGGGGTTGTAATCCGGGTCAGATCTTCGTCTTCTTATCGTATCACTTTGTTTCAATGGGTCTGGGTTTTTGGCCAGTACCATCCTGCGATCCTGATTCGGTCTAGGCGCCATTGAGCTTGCCTCGTCGCGCTGGACTCCCAAGTCCCTACTACGGGTAGCTCTGAGTTGATGATTTTCCTGTGCCAACAGAGCTACCGCCTCTGCATATATTTTTTGAGCTCTCCTTAACTCTTCTAGATCTACCCTCATATGGGCAGATTGATTCGACTCCTGATTAGGAGTCGCTTCCTGCAATTGCTCATCCGCTTCTATCGTTTGATCTTCGTCGATGATTTGAATCAGGGGTTCAGGTAGATCTGTCTGCGGGTGTAGCTGCTCTGCTGGCTTTTGGGCGTGTAGGCTTGCTATTAGTAGTGGCTGGTTTACTTGGAGGGGTACGTTTTGTTCATGGGTGAAAGTCATACCGTAGAGTGGCTGCTGTATTCCTGACTCTGCCATCCCTTCACGAGGTTCATGCGGTCGGATGGCAGTGGTCACTTTGGAGGCCGCTCCTCTGGATGCCCCGATCTTTAATGCTACGGCTTTAGCAGCCGCGGCCTTTAGGGCTTCCGCTGCAATAGTGGTTGCATCCAAATGCCCCGAGCTTTCCGCTCCATTCTGCTTTTTGTCTGTGGCTTTGAGATTTTCGCCCTTTTTCCTGCTCCTAGTCATTACCGGTGTTGTCCGCAGTGTTTCTTTTGATGAGGCTCTTGTTTTTCCTGTATCTTTGTTATTCTCCATTTTTGATATTCTCTGAAAAGGTTACCATGTACAAAAGAAAGGAGTGGTTCAAGGGGAACCCGTTAGTAGAGTCCTGGAAATCAGATTCCAGATATTTGAAGAGATTTATAGGTACTGAATATCGCAAGATAATGGTTCACGAGTATCGTAGTAAATAAAGGAGGAGAGAGTTATAAAATGATACAGTGATAGAAGTAGCGCGGGGAAATATGAAGTTTTGCGAGGATGAAATAATTTTGCGAGGATGAATTGCGATACTTCGCAATTCATATACAGCTGCATAAGTTTTACTATAAATAGGAGTTCAAATGTAAAATCGGAGAGGTTCTTTTAGTGAGTGTAAGAAATTATCTTAAGAAAGAGAAATGAAAAAGTTGTAACTATTCTAATTCCATTTTGATAATTCTATGTAATCAACTAAGAGAATTAATAAGAAAGTTATCATTCACCATCAAGAACTTCTTGAGTTTTTACTAATTCTATTGAGGGTGTAGTTGTAGGTTATTCTGCAACTACATAATTGGCGCTAGAAACAGGGACCTTAAGAATTGTGGTAGCCAAAATTTAAAGGAATTGTGGAAAATTTGAAGATCAAATGAAGTCAGTAGATGGAGATTGCAAAAAAGAAGAATGTAATATGATCACAAAGACAATGATTGATGAATTTCATAGTAATATGAAGGGAAAAATATACAAGCGAGATTGTAGAGGAAGAAAGATCATGGAGGAAGAAAAGATAACAACTTTAGAAGAATGGGAAAAGCAGAAAATCACATTTTCAGCAGCAGAAATTCCAAATGAAGACTTGAACCATACTTCACCATTGGTGATCACATGTCCGATCATGCTAGAAGATAAGAAAGTTGTAGAAAAATGGAAATTAAACCGAATTTTGGTTGATACAGGGAGTTCTGTTAATATCATATTATATCATACACTTAAGGGGATGGGAATTAAAGATGAAGAAATCACAAATTCAAAATGTCTTATTCGTGGATTAGGAAAATCTACAACAAAATCTAAAGGGGAAATCACGCTGCGAATATTACTAGGAGAAATCGAAACACATGTAATATTGTGTGTGATAGATATGGAATCTCCATACAATATGCTGATAGGAAGGCCGTGGATTCACGCGATCAAAGCTGTTGCTTCAACATTACATCAGAAAATCAAATTTCCTACACCAAATGGAATACAAGAAATAAAAGGAGATCTTGATAGTGCAAAATTTTGTTATCAAATTGAAGTAACGCAATGTGGAGGAAGAGCAAGAAAGAAACAGCTTCGTAGGAGACTTGCGAAGGAAACAAAAAAGGAAGAAGAATTCCGAGTGTATACAATAAGAGCAAAGGAAGGGAGAGGTATACCAAATGAGATTCCAGAAAAAGAAGGGGAACCAACAAAAATAATCAAAGAACCAACACCTATGGGGGAGCAAAGTCCAAGCTATGTTGCAGCTGAACCAACTAAAGAAATAAATATTGGAAGTAAAGAGGAGCCTTTATTCTTGCGAATTGGAACTAAGATGGATGAAGAAGAAGAAAAAAGAACTATGGATCTTTTGCGAGAATATAAAGATATCTTCGCAGGAAGTGTAGATGAGATACCAGGAATTGATCCATCAGTGGCGTGTCATAGATTGAACATAGATAAAAATGTAAGACCATTCAAACAAAGAATAAGGAAGATATCACAAAATTATCATGTACAGATAGAAGAAGAATTACAAAAGATGTTGGATGCAGGGATCATAAGGGAAGCAAAATATCCAGAATGGATTGCGAATATGGTCATTGTTCCAAAAAAGAATAAAGGAATAAGAATTTTCATAGACTTCACTGATCTAAACAAGGCATGTCCAAAAGACAGTTTTCCATTACCAGATATACCACAAATGGTGGAATCAGCTGCAGGCCATGACAGAGTCACTTCACTTGATGGATACAAAGGGTATAATCAAATATCACTCGCAGAAGAAGATCAAGAACATACTGCCTTTTTTGCTCCAAGGGGTTTGTATTGTTATGTGAAGATGCCATTTGGTTTGCGGAATGCGGGTGCTACATATCAACGTATGGTTGAAAAAGTGTTCGCGAAGTGGATACATAAAACTTTGGAGGTATATGTAGATGATATGTTGATAAAAAGCAAGGAAGCTAAAGATCATGTGCAAGATTTGAAGGAAATATTTGAGCAAATGAGAAAGTTCAACATCAAATTAAATCCTGAGAAATGTATAATTGGGGTTGCGTCTGGAAAGTTCTTGGGATACATAGTATCAAAGGAGGGAATACAAGTTGATCCAGAAAAAGTCCAAGCAGTTCGTGACATGCCAACACCTGTAACGGTAAAAGAAGTACAAAAGCTAAATGGACTCTTGGCTTCACTTGGAAGATTTATTTCGCGAATGTCAGATAAGTGCAAGCATTTTTTCAACATACTTAAAAAGGGAGAAAAATTCAAGTGGACTGATGAATGTGAAAAAGCTTTTCAAGGGATCAAAGAATACCTCGTGAATACATCTATACTACAGAAACCAGAGAAAGACGAAGAATTATTGGTATACCTCGCAACAACTCCATATGCTCTAAGTGCAGTTCTGTTGCGAGCAAACGCAGGAGTAGAAAGGCCCATTTACTACATTAGTAAAACCTTTAATGCAGCAGAGAAGAATTATTCTAAAATGAAAAAGTTAATCTTATCCCTAGTTTATCCATCATTCAAGTTACGAATATACTTTCAAGCACATGTGATAAAAGTGGTAACCAAAGTCCAAATTGAGTCAATCATGAAGAACACAAAAATGTCAGGAAGAATAGAAAGGTGGAATGCACAAGTAAATCATTACAAAATAAAATACGAAGTATTATCTTCGCAAAAATCACAAGTCGTTGCAGATTTTTTGGCAGAATTTCCGTTGGAAGAAGATGAAGCAGTAGAAGAAATGATGGATGTTGAAGAAGAATTTGGGAATCCAAAAGACTTGTTAACAGAACCAAATAGATGGGAAATTTTAGTAGATGGATCATCCAATAGCGAGGGGAAAGGAATTGGAGTTGTGTTGATTTCACCAGAAGGAGAAAGAACGGCATTCTCATTCAGATTAGAATTTTCTTCCAAGAACAATGAAACAGAATACGAAGCTGTAGTGCATGCATTAAAGATCGCAGCAGAAAAGAAGTTCGAAAATATAAGGATAACAAGTGATTCGCAGCTGGTGATTTGTCAAATTAAAGGGGAATATACCACAAATGAATCTTCTTTGAAGAAATACAAGAAACTTGTTGATGAATTATCTGCGAAGATACCAAAATTGAAATGGAGACATATATCAAGAAAATATAACCGTCTCGCAGATGCATTTGCATTCATTCCAAGCATGATAACAAATCCAAATACAAGAAATATCCAAATTCAGACAATTCAACAACCGTCAGTGGACAAAGAAAAAGAAATTGAGGAAGCTGTGGCGATGGAAGTAGAAATAGAATTATCAAGCAACATCGCAGATTGGAGAAAAGAAATTCATGCATATCTCGCAACAGGAGAAATATCCAGGAACAGACTAGAAGCACATAAATTAAAGAGTCGTGCAACAAACTATGAGCTGCGAGAAGGAATTTTATACAGAAAATCTTTCAATGGACCACCTCTCAGATGCTTAACTCGTGAAGAAGGAGAAAAAATATTAAAGATGTTACATGGAGGAGAAGCTGGCAATCATAGTGGGGGAAGATCTCTAGCATACAGAGCAAAGATACAAGGATATTACTGGCCATATATGCATACAGATGCAAAATTGTTCGTACGAAGATGCAAGGAATGTCAACGACATGGTAAAAGAATTCATGCACCAGGGCAAACATTAACTTCTTCAACAAGCTGCTGGCCTTTTGGGAAATGGGGGTTGGATATTGTTGGACCATTTCTGCCTGGATCCGGACAAAGGCGATATTTGATAGTCGCAACAGATTATTTCACGAAGCTCGCAGAAGTAAAAGAAGTACAGCACATTCGTGATAAAGATGTTTTTATGTTCATATTTGAGAACATCATTTGCAGATACGGAGTTCCAGCACAATTAGTATCTGATAATGGAAAGAAATTTGAAGGGAAGAATATAGAGATGTTACTAAGTGCTTTTAGGATAAAATGTGGAAAATCAACTCCATTATATCCACAAGCTAATGGACAGGCAGAGGAAACAAATAAAACAATCGCAGATACAATCAAAAAGAAATTAGAAGGACATCTCAAAGGCTGGTGCGAGCAAGTACCTAGTGCAGTCTAGGCATACAATTCAACTAGAAGAGAGGCAACTGGAATGTCTCCTTATTGCTTAACATATGGAGTAGAAGCAATATTACCAACAGAGGTTGTAATTCCGACAACAAAGAAAGAAGCTTGGGAAAGAAATTTAAGTGCAGGGGTAATATTAAGTGAACTGGATGATTTGGAAGAAAAAAGAGAAAAGGTGTTGCACCATATGAAGATTTATCAGGAACGATTAGCTCGAGAATACAACAAGAGAGTCATTGAACGTGAATATCAACCAGGTGATTTGGTCATGCGAGAAACACCTCCATATCAAAAAGAAAATGGAGGAAAATTAGCACCAAAATGGGATGGACCATATGTTATTAAAGAAGTTGTAGGAAGCGGAGCTTATCGGCTGATGGATCCAGAAGGGAGAGACATGGGTTTGAGGCTTGGTAGACCTTGGAACAGACTGTATTTGAAAAGGTATTATCCATAAAACTCATGAAATTTTTTACGAATAATGTTTGCTCGCAGGAAATTGGGAAAAGTTACGAGTTTAAAAATTTATATTGCGATTAAACTTTCATTAATTTGCGAATAAAAGACCGCAATCTGTGATCAGCCTCCAAAAAAGAAAGAGAGCCGCAGAAAATTTTATACAGGCAAACCTTTGTGGCGTACAACTTAGTTCGCGAAGCTATATTTCATAAGAGGCAAAGTCCTAAAGTACGTCATTTAAGGGGGTACCTATAAACGTGGCTAAGGGTAACCGGAACACCACCAAGGGCCCTTAGTACATGGTAAAAATTTAGGGGTACAACCCAATAATGGGGTACCTATCCGGGTTAGACACCTTGGATTCTCACCTAATCTAGCGACATTACGCAATATAAAATGCGATGTAAGAGGATTTAGGTTGGGCGACTAAGGCATACTGTCTTTCCCAAGAAGTGCAGAAAACGATCAAGGCGCCGAGGTACACGGTTGAGTCAAGAGTGCCGAGTGAGGTTGAACCACATCTGCCATTTTTGACAAGTCTTTGCAAATGATGCACTTGGCCCAAAGATACCCCATAGGGTGCAACCTCGTAACTATAAGCCCTATAGGCAAAAAGGATAAGAGGTTGCGATCAAAAGCTGGTTGTTGGCAGAACCGGATGGGAAGAGCTAACCTTGTATGGTCGATGTACGCTTCCTTGAAGGGGAAACTAGGGGGAAGATAAAGGGCAGCACCCTCCATTAGGGAGATGATACGTGCTATAAGACGCAAATGTCACGAGGCTTCTTGTTTGCGAAAACATAAAGGCTTGTCACATTTGTGCAACAAATGAAGTTCTGCGAGCATTCTAAAAAAAAAAAAAAAAAGAGAGAGAGAGAGAGAGAAGGAAAACATACAAAAAGAACTCGCAGAATGAAACAAAGAAGTTAAGATGAGATCAATGGGTTATTACATGAAAGTGTAAAAACGTCCTGCGATTTCATCGCAAGACGATAATGTCATGAGGTTGTATGTTCGCAAGAATGTTCAGACTTGTCATATTATCGCAAAAATTACAAAAGAGGTGGAAAAATAAGACCTTTAATTAGGAAGGCATGATAAGACCACAACAATTAATGAAATTCATTACATCAAAATCATTGAAGAAAATATACAAGAATATACATTATGAAGATCTGAAAAGAAGACAGTTTCGTCGATATCATTGAAGAAATTTTACAAGAAGATACATCATGAAGTTTTGAAGAGAAGACAACTTCGTCAATATTATTGAAGAATTTTTACAAGAAGTTCTTTCAAAGAAGACAACCCAATTGAAGAATTTTCACGAAGACTTAACAAAAGATGCGATTTTGATAACAATCAAATACAGATAAGTTAATATTCGTAAAATTTTACGAGAATTACATATTTCTTATACTTCTCCATATATTGAATATTTCTCCAATAGTTGAATCCTTCTTATAATTCTTCAAGAATATCTCATATTTACTTCTTCAACGGATATTTCATTTGGTGAAGGTTAAGTAATTATTATACTTCTTCATATGTTACGTAAGTATTCACAGATTGAATACTTCTTATATCTCTTCATTTGGTGGATTGAATACTTCTAATACTTCTTATATCTCTTCATTTGACGGATTGAGTACTTATAATAATTCTTCAAAGGTATTGTATATGTAGTATTCTTCTTAAGGATATTTCATATATTCTATTTCTTATACTTCAAAGGGAAGATTTCTTATTTACAATCGTAACAAGTTGAAACTTCGTAAGATAAATTGAGGCAGATATTCTAATACTTCCAACAATGTTTAATCATTTAAAGAGAAATAATAGGTGGAAAAGGAGATACTAGGCTTTACCTGTGAGTTATATATTATTTCTCTTCATATGATCAAATGGGGCAAAATAAGGAAAATGTTTAATTAAAGAAAGGTTAAATCATCTGGGCAAAATATCAGATGTACTTCTTAAAATACAGAATTGTTCGCAAAAAGAAAACCAACAGTAACTAAGGGAAGGAATTCAAAAGAAAGGAGAACAGGAGAGTCAATGATAAACTGAAACAAAAAAGAATATTATCATGCTTCATCAACACTCTGTGCTGGATCTTTAAGATGAGTAGGGTCATTAGCAGCTTTCGACTTTTGCGAGATATCATCCTTTGAAGAATGTGCAACAGGAACATCTCCTTCAGGAATAGATTCTTTCTCGTCATCAAGATATTCATCATCACTCTCATAATCGAAATCACTATCAGGCTCACGAGCAACTTCATCGTCAGATATTTTTAGAGGAGTAATTTTCACAGGAGGCAAGGCTCTTGATAATAGAATGTTATTCGTAAAGACTTGAGCTTTCAGATGACTTTCACGAAGTATAGATTTTTGATGGTTGGTATCTTCGATATCTTTGGAGTAAGAAAGATAGTTGAATCTCCGAGTAGCACGGTCACGAGAGTTGATTAAGCGGGTAGAAAGCAAAGCATTTTTCTTACGAAGCTCGGAACAGGAGGCTTCTAATCCAGCTTTCGCATTACGAAGGTTGTTCTCAAATTCTGCGAATGAAACAAAATTCAAAGGGTAAAATTTGCGAGTATAACGAAATTTAAAAATATACCAGAGGAAGTCAAATTTTAATGACTACCTTCTCTTTGCGAAGCAAGAGATTGAGCTAAATATAGACAACAATTCTTCATCTGATTCATCGCATTATCAAAACCATCACCAACTAATCCTTTAAGTCTAGATTGAAGCTTTTGATCTTTAGAAAGAAGAAAATTTTTATCCTTTGTAAGTTTGGCATTAAGACTTTTTAATGACGAATAATCTTCTTCAAGTTGATTCTTCTTAGTACTCAAGATTATATTCTTATTAATGAGGGAATTCTTCTCAGTAACAAAAGAATTTCTTTCAGCATCTGAAGACTTCTTTAATTCCTCAAGTTCACCTTTCAACAAAGAAAGAAGATTTTCTTGATCGCAATATTTATTCTGAAGAGTTTTTAATTCTTGCGAAGAAACAATCATTGTATTCAAATATGAACATTTCTCTTCTGATAAGGTTTTGTTCTCTTCTAATAAGGTTCTATTCTCAAATCAGCTTTAGTTAAGGAAGAAAAAAGTTGATATATGTCATCATCTAAAAAATTTCGATCATATATTAGTTGAGTATTCTCTTGAAAAAGAGCGTCAGAGTTGTCAAGAGCACACGAGTAAAGATTAGATAAATGGGAGAATTGATTTGAGAGGCTTTCATGCTTGGTTTGATATTCTGTTGCATCTGATTCATGGTGAAGTACCAATCTTCTACATTTCTGGATGGATTCTATAAAGGGGAATGGGTTTTAATGGATGTTTCAAGAATATGAAGAATATAAGTAAATAAAAGGGAAAATACGAAGATAGTAATCATACCTTTCAATTCATCATTTCTTTTGCGAAGAATCGCGCAATCGAGAGAATCATTTTTAAGACGATAATTTTCTTTACGGAGATCATCACATTTTGCTTGAGAGGATTTCAAAGATTGACGAAGCAATTCAATTTCTTTTTCCAAGGATTGACGTGAAGAATAAATGTCTGGATTGACGAAACTATTTAGCACTTCGCAAAACTCATATTGCGAACGAACATTAGTAGACTTCGCAGTATTGTTCAAAACCTCAGATAACATTCGGAAAGTTGAATAAATTCCATCTCGAATTTCCTGAGGAAGAGGAGAAGAATTCGAAGGAATAAGAGCAAGCTGCAAATTGTCTGGAGAAATAGCACTCAAAGGATTTGGGGACAAGATAGGTTTTTCAAGAGAAGAAGTTGAAGAAATATTTTGCGAGGGTTG
The DNA here is from genome assembly GCA_023529315.1 of Papaver bracteatum. Taxonomy (NCBI): domain Eukaryota; kingdom Viridiplantae; phylum Streptophyta; class Magnoliopsida; order Ranunculales; family Papaveraceae; genus Papaver; species Papaver bracteatum. The sequence continues at coordinate 117,592 of JAJJWX010005328.1, forward strand.
ATCTTGAAGAAGTGTTGATAAATTCACATTGATGGGAGATTGAAAGGTAGGTAAAGGAGTAGAGGCAGGAGTATGTGAAGAAGCATTTTCACGAGGAGGAGAAGAAAATTCCTTATCAACTTCAGGAAGGAAATCATCAATCGGAATTAATGGAGTGGGTTTAATTACTCGAGGTCTCTTACCGGGGTTTGGTTTTTCGCCAACCTGCGAATCAAAATGTAGATTAAAAACTGAGGCAACAATATATTGTTCAGGAAAGAAGACAAAGTATTTTAACTACCTTTTGATTCTCAGATTTTCTTCTTCGTGGATTAATGCTAGAATCTTTTAGTTGAGGTTTCATCTGAGGAGTTATTTTGCTGAAATAAACCAAAATCAGATAACAAATTATACAGAAATTAAAGAGAAGAACAAATGAAATGCGCGAAGATAGAAGGAAATTACCTTGGAGAACTCATGAAGATATAATAGAAGAAAAAATTGAAGAGAAAACACTAATGGAGAGTATGAACAGAAGACAAAATTGCAGAAGTAAAAGGAGAAAGTAAGAAGAAGACAAGGAAGAGAATATAAAGGAGTTATATAAGGGAATAACTAGAAAAGGACGGTTACAAAAGACGTGTCCAAGTTCTAAAAGACTAAGTAACGGTTATGTTCTCATGACATTTCTTCTTCGTAGAATTGACATGAGAAGAGGCAAGATGTAGGTACTGAATATCGCAAGATAATGGTTCACGAGTATCGTAGTAAATAAAGGAGGAGAGAGTTATAAAATGATACGGTGATAGAAGTAGCGCGAGGAAATAAGAAGTTTTGCGAGGATGAAATAATTTTGCAAGGATGAATTGCGATACTTCGAAATTCATATACAGCTGCATAAGTTTTACTATAAATAGGAGTTCAAATGTAAAATCGGAGAGGTTCTTTTAGTGAGTGTAAGAAATTATCTTAAGAAAGAGAAATGAAAAAGTTGTAATTATTCTAATTCCATTTTGATAATTCTATGTAATCAACTAAGAGAATTAATAAGAAAGTTATCATTCACCATCAAGAACTTCTTGAGTTTTTACTAATTCTATTGAGGGTGTAGTTGTAGGTTATTCTGCAACTACAAGATTATCCGGATATTATTCCCCTTTTCAGGGGTATCGGATCTCTTAATTCCTTTGGCTTATTTTTCAAAGTAAGACCACGAGCAGGTGTAGTTCATAAAAGTAACGTAGATATGACGGAAGGTATATCCACGCAGGGACTTATTTGTTAAAACACTTTTCGAAGATGTAGGTCTACTGTAATATACGTGGATATGTCCACACGCTTTTTTTTTTTAAATATAAAGATTGAAAATCATTTCGAAGATGTAGATCTACTGAAATATGCGTGGATATGTCCACACGCTTGATTTTCCAAAGATAAAAGCTTGAAAATCATTTCGAAGATGTAGATCTACTTAAATATGCGTGGATATGTCCACACACTTGATTTTCCAAAGATAAAAGCTTGAAAATCATTTCGAAGATGTAGATCCACTAGATAACAAGTGGGAAAAGCCGTAAAAGATGTCATATGCAGGTGTTTTTTGTGAGCTGGAAGAGATAAATAAAAATGCTCAAAGCACCGCTATTTTCAGAGAGCGATGCTCGGAGCGGCCAGAGTGTTCAAATCACAGGATAAGATAAATCTTTTACCGGGAAAAAAATCCCTGTTTCTAGCGCCAGATTGTGAACACGTAAATTACGTTGGCATCTACGTGTCCACAAACAATGTTCTCACATACTGAAATTCATAGATTAGATATAACGTGTGTAAAACGTAGTGACTTTACCGATTCATCGACTCTGAGTCTTCAGCATCGTCCTTGTATTATCACATAGTTATCACTAACAATGTTTGTATAACATAATGGGTCGCAATCCGCGGATTTGTACGAAGGAAATCACGGATCAAATGGAATATTAAGTGCAGAATGTAAAGTGCGAAATGTAAGGTGCGAAATGTAATTACGTGGTTCGGCACTGAGGCCTACATCCACGGGGTAAAAGAGGGATTTCATTATATGTAAATTGGTTACAAGCATAGTCAAATGACTTTGGGTGTGCTAACTTAGGCAACGGGATTAGGGGACTACTTACTCTTCCTAATTATTTCTCCTCATTCCCTTTTCAAATCGACTTGCCTCTCTCTCTTAGTGGGGAGGGGTATTTATAAGGGTTCTGACATGGGGTCCACTGATGGAGCCGTTGTAATCTTATCGCCTTGTGCTTTGTGCCGATATGCAGACCTCTTTGATTTTATCGATGCCCCCATCGTTTCTTCGTTATTGCCGAAGAGGCTTGGTCGTATCTTCCGTTGGTTGGTTGACGCGTGTGATGGCCTAGGTGTTTAATGTGGGTGGTTGGGTCTTCTGCACATGCCAGACCACGGTCTCCTATCCCTGTGACATCCGTGTCAGTCATTTGGGCCCTGACCGTTGATCTAAGATCTCTCTCGAGATGGGATAAAGCAGATCTGAGGGTGTATTGGGTCCTTCGCATTGGTGCTTTATTTCGGTGCTCCTTGATTCGTAGCCATTGGATCTGCGAGATGAGGGCCCCAACCTGCTGGTATACGTCTCTTGGATATATCCAAGTGGTATCATCTTTTTATGCCCCGCGTGACATGCTCTCCACGTGTTTACCCGAGGACACGTGGCAAGTGGTGAAAATATGTACTTATAGTGATGGACGTGATTATGGCAGTTGAGACTCGAACTATGAACAGAACAGAGAAGAATGGAGCTCGAGTTTGGCAGTGATAAAGGGTTGATGCTCGAAGGTCAGGGAAGATATGCAGTCACTGAGAAGATGGAGTTTGCTGTCACGGTGATGGCATGGAACTGATGATTAAAAGAATGAAGTTGTTTGCTGTTGCCGTGATTAATGACTTCCGGTGATAAAGGGGCGTCATATGTGATCATTGTTTCAATGAAGATGGAAGGTAGTCGCGGTGACTTTGGCTGAGGAGAAGAGTTTGAGATGAGAATGAAGAACAATGGAGCTAACGGAGATGAGTTAACTATAAAACAGGGAACTGCATGTGATGTTCGAATAATGGTATTTAGTTGTTGTTGCCATGAAGCCAGTGAACGAGAAATATGTATCCCTGACTTTGGCAGAGAGAAGTTAAGGGTGTGTTGTCATTTCCATAGAACTGATGATAGAAAGAATTTAATTGGGCTGGGATTCTACAGCTGTTGCGTGACCAATTTATGCTATGCTAAGAATTTCTCGACCAGCTTGCCATGACTCACTTTTAGCAGACTTTGGATGTGACTTTGGGAATTTGGCAACCCACTTTGCACGGGGTGTGATGCACGCGACACATTTTTAAGGAGGTGCACTTTCCTATTTTTCCTAGGTTTCCTATTTTTCTTAAAGAAGAGGTTACAAAACTCTATATATAGGGAAGTTTCGATACAATTTGATATATCTTCTTTTCGCCGTTTTTCCCCCCCTTAAGGGGAGAACTATCTCTTTTCTATATTCTTTTTATTGTAAAGATGAATTCAAAGTTCTAATTGTGAAGCTCAATTATTTACAAGTTTGTTTCAAGTTTTAAATTGATTCATTGTGGATTGTTTTTACTATATAGAAGGTTTATGATTGATTCTATATTAGTTTGGGTGCGCAACTAGATTAGTCTATTAATGATTCTAGTGTTAGTAGAGAGTTGAGTCGATCCGTAATTGTCTCTCATATCCTACACAAGTAGAAATCGCAAGACCTTACGAAGGGATTCTGCGTAGCAATTGCGAGTAAAGACAACACTAGTAAGTGGACCGAGCGTACCGAGTTTAACTGCTGGGATCAAACCTAAATTCACAAATCTTAATGTGTTCTTGGAATTACATCTTGTAAGCGTACCTCAAGGTGGTTCTTTTGAATAGAATCCGGTATTCGAGCGCATTCGTATCCGGTGATACAAGGAGTTTTGGGGATAGCTAAGCGTACCTGCTTTCCTACGGTTGGTGACAATTGATTCTAACATGAGATAAACGGGTACAATATTGAGTTAACGGTTAGTAACGGCAAAGGATTTCTTCATTATCTTTATCTTATTATTCTTTTTATCCTTATTTTATATTTTCGCCGATTTAGATAACATATCAATTGCATTACTCTCCGTGGGAACGATCCTTACTACCGCTATATTATATTTAATTAGTGGGAAATAACTTTTTATTTTGTTGAGTAAGCGACGCTCACCAATCAGTGTGAGATTGATTGAGGTTCAACTACAGTCCAAACCGAAGTTAATTTGGAGTAGGCTAGTGTCTGTAGCGGCTTAATACATTTTATGTTTAATATGGACTAGGTCCCGGGGTTTTTCTGCGTTTGCGGTTTCCTCGTTATCAAAATTATGGTGTCTGTGTTATTTCTTTTCCGCATTATATTTTTATATAATTGAAATAATACAGGTTGTGCGTTGTTCAATCGATTAGAATATCCGACCTATTGGTTGTTGATTTAAATCGATTGACACTTGGATATTGGTATTTGGTACTATCCAAGTTATCTCTCTTTGATTAGACTCGCGAATCATATTTGCTTGAGTAAATCAAATTGAGAGATTGAGATAATAACTCCTTGAGTATTTTCTATTGATCGAGTCTAGTTAATTCTCTAGAAAACAACTCGGAGTTGCCTATACAGATTGCTAATCGAAATATTGGGTGAGGTTGTTAGACCCCGCTTTTTCACCAACCAACTTACAACTTTATTTAAAAGTGCGTGTGGCACATTTAAAGCGATCTGATTGGTCGATGGGAAAGAGAGGCCAACAGGAAATAATATGGGGCGTGGCCGTCCAGCCAAGTGGTGTGGCCGCGCCTCCTTTTGTTTCTTTTTTTATTTGCTGCAGTTTCTCTTACTTCTTGTTTTCTGATTTTTGGTAGGATCTTGTTCCTATCAGTTCCATGTAGGATCAATTTCCTAGTATATCTAGGATTAGCTTCGACCAATAGGGTTCGAAATATCGCGCAGGGCGCAAAAAACCTACTTTTTGCAAATAGGTAAAATTAGGTTAGAAAATTGAATTTTGTGGGCTGACACAAAATTAAACAATTTTCGATAAATTATATGTGCATTGGCACAAAAACCTCTTTATCAGAGAACGATGCAACTTGCGTGTTCCTGAGTATTTTCATGCAGATCTTAATACTGACACTTCTGGAAATTCTTACTACTCCGCTGCAAGTGAACAATAATTGTCATGTCATACAAATATTAAGAGTTCAGCTGGGGAACATAGCATAGGAAAATACTCGACAGGTTGTACACTAGTGAATAATGCAAGCAGGAGTTTAATAAAATTGACAAAAAAAAGTTGGGATTGTTGCTACATGCATCATTCTGGATAAATTTCATATAAATATACTGAATTGCTCAGTACATATGTAAGTAAAGAGGCCTAGGCCCTCATTACTTTAAAATGGCTCTATTTCTTTGCAGAATGACAGCACATTAAATACAGGGTTTCACAATTTTAGCCTTGAACTAAAAACCACCATCAACATCAAGTCCCCTACTTAGTACGTAACAGTGACATTATTTCGGGGTAAGCAATAGATGGTGAAAAATAAAGAAAAAACTTATGAGGCAAAGTAGACAGATGTTTCCAGGATAAAGGTCGGTCAGGTATTTGAGCAAGACATGTTTAACGGAGTATCAATACACGCAGTGATCATCCTCCTTGCATACGTCAATTATCTCCAAGTAGATTTCAAAATTTGCTAAACTCCATTGCGCTCGATTGAAAGAGGCCTTGACTTTAAGTTGCTTGGAGTCTGGACTTCTGAGTCACAACTAAAATGTTCTTTAAGCTCCCGAGCATTGACTGAAATGAAGTTGCGTTTATTCTGACTCATTAGCTCATAGGATTATTCTTTCCATTCTGATTGCAATAATGACATGCCTGGAATGCTTGTATGGGAAACATCTTCCGGAGTCATTGGGTAGAGTAGAGGAGCTGAGAGGCGTTCCACTGCCGATGTGCTGCCATCAAGTCTTCAAGGACTTGATACCAGGCGATACCCTTTGAACTATCTTCTGAATATTAAATTGTTGTATGGAATGGAATGCGACGAGAAGTCCCCAGTTATACTTCATATCCGATGGCATGGTCGGATATGTGAAAATATCTCTGTGGCATACTTTTGGAGTCTTTTATGTACGTGTACAGCTTTATGTTGAGAAATTCCCGCAGCTCGTAAAGCTTCGATAATGATGATGCTGATATCAGGAATAACCTGGTTGAGAGGCGTGACGGCTTTCCATGCTGGCAGTCCCCAGGTGTGATCATCATGATCCTATTTTCTACTGAAAGATGTACTTCCATTGCATTTACTGGTAAGGTGGTTGATGAATTAATGAAGGCGACAATCTTTTGTATTCATCATTTTTTAATCAATAGCCAGGAGTCACACTTGATAGACCCGTATTGTATCCAAGCATCTAGCAGCCCATGCACCTCTTATTCAAGAAACTTGGAAATCTAGAAACACCAAATCTTACTATGTCGGCGAGGTGGAAGACATGATGTTGTTGGTTTGTGTGGCTTGCTGAGGCATTGAAGCGGCTTCGGGAGAGAACGTTGAAGTGGCTTCGGGAGAGAACGTTGAAGTGGCTTTGGGAGAGAACGTTGAAGCAACGGCTTCTGGAGAGAACGTTGAAGCCGCTTCGGGAGATAACGTTGAAGCGGCTTCTGGAGAGAACATTGAAGCGACGGATTCTGTAGAGAACGTTAAAACGTCTACGTGAGAGAACGTTGAAGCGACTTCTGGAGAGAACGTTGAAGAGACTTCTGGAGAGAACTCCAGTGAGGGCGCCATTAACCCTTGATTTTGAAAAACGAGTTTTTTTCATTCTTCTTCTGTTTGATTTTCCCTTACAAATTACATGCTTCTTGAATATTTATGGCGCGCCAACTAGACATGTATGAGCATGGACGTCGTTTTTGAAGAAGTAATTGTGCGTTTCTTTCCAGTTTTATGAAAGGGTTCCAAAAATCCGAAATTCGTAGACTGAAAATAACAAGGTTCCTTCTACGAATTCCTCGAGACTGTCCCAGGGCTTGAATTCGAAATAGGCTGCTCTTCAGGGCATAAAAGACGTCTTATCTAAAAGGGATGTACTGTAGTTGCAGGAATTCCCACACTACACCTAACTCAAGAATTTATGACACAATTTGAAGATTAAGTACCTCTTTATTGATATGATCTTAAAAGAATTACAGTAAACAAGAATACAATTCACTTAATAAGATTTTCTCTCTCCTAAAAACTTTCTTAGCACTCAAAAATTCATCTCTCTCCTCTGGAACTATTCATTCCCTTTATATAGGCATTTACATAGTGGATTACAACTCATGACAGCTCATTTACAACTAAGATTCCCTTTAGTTTCGGATCTGAGTTCTTGCGATAAATCGCAGTTAGCACCGCCTTAATCATTCGCAGGTTTTATTGATATGCCGCAGAAATATCACACTTTATTCATGTTTCTGTCGTTTTCATCTGATATGTCATTCCTTACGTCACTTTGAGATGTGTCGCAGAATATCATTGATGTATCGCCGAACTGTTATTTATTTCGCAATAATATTGTTGTGACAATATTCTGATCCTACATCTTGCCTCTTCTCATATCTTTTCTGCGAAGGAGATAAAGATCATGAGAATTTAAGTTTCTTGATTTGTCGCAACTTCTTGTCTTTTCGCGCTTCCTTCACTTTGACACGTTTCTGCTTCCATCGCTAGATATTCTACACGTGTTTCTTCTCTCATTTATTCCTCATAACGTCTTTTTTTTTTTTTTTTTTTTAACCGTTGAATTCTGACCATTCACGTCTTTTCTTCATTGAATGCATTGATGTTCTTGAGAATCTTTTCCTCTTATAAATATCTCCTTCGCTAATCCCTCCTCTTCTTTTTACTCTCTCTTTTTATTTTCTCTCTGCAACTCTACTATTCTTCATCTTCTTCCGCAAATTCTGGATCTTATTATCGTTTTAATTTCGTTTCTTTATTCTTCTTCATCTTAATCATCATTCCCATTAAAAAATGGCTCCTGCTAAGAAATTAGGTCAACCCACTTTCCAAAAACACCATCAGAAACTCAAAGCTTTAGGTTTCACACTTTCTGAGATCCCTGGTCAGACCTCAGACTCTGATCTCTCCATTGATTTAGTTTCAGGATTTCCTTCTTCCAATGAGAAAATCCTTATTTCGCTAGGTCAACTAGAAGCTGGTCTTCCTATCCCTCTTTATAACCCAGATCTTCCTCTTTTTTATGAAATTATTTCTCACACTAAATTTTCACGAGCAATCTATCAATTAAGCGGTGATTGTATTTGTCTCATTCTCGAATATGCCTTTCGTGGAGATGGTAAAGGATCTCGCTATCCTGAATCTGCGAAACATCCTGATTTTAAAGATATCCCAATTATTCCAGCGAAATATACCGTGGAGAATTTCTTTGCGAATTATCAAGTGATTCCCATGAAGAAAGATAGCACGTGTTGGGCTGTTCGTTTGAATAGGAATAAAAAGGTTGAGAAGGATAAACTTCTTATGCAAGATATAGACTATCACTCAAGTAAAAACCATGGTCCACGCTTCTCAAAAGATGACAAGTGGTGCAGATTTCCTCTCCTCCTTGAAGGCCTATATATTTCTGGCATTCTTGATCTACCTGCGAATTCTGTGAGTTTTGCGGCGTACCGTCCTTGGGTTTTTAATTGGTCTGAAAGGAATTCCGAGGTATATCTCGCAAAATTTATCATTGTTCGCAGATTTGGATAAACGTATTATTCTTAATGATTATTGAGATATCTTTTATCAGATTGAAAGAATGAAGCTTAGCTATGTCAACACTGGGAATCCCAATCTCCTACAAATTTTGAAAACCTTCACAGATGAAGTAAGAAACAATCTTCTATAATCTTTAACAATATATTGTTGCCCCTGTTTCTTATCTTTATGTGTGATTGTTTTCAAGGAAATTCCATTTGTCACGGTGGTTAAAGCCAAAGATAAAGGAAAAAGAGTAGCAACTCCAAATGAAAGTTCCGGTGCTTCTCCTCACCGCAATAAAAATCAAACCACCGACGGTCCTCCAAAGAAGATAAGAAAAACTCAACCACTTCCTTCTGATAATTCTCAACTCAAAGAGATTTCTACTATCGCTGAAAGAGATAATGAAATTGAAAAAGATAGTGGAATTAATAATGATGCCTCAGTGGGCACTTCAATGCATATCTCTTCCGCAAGAATTAGGTCTGCGATGGGTCTTTCTCAATCTGAGACTCCAATGGATCAATTGTCAAATATTTTCAGAAATCCCTTACAAGGTATTGGAGATGATGATACTACTCGTACTTGCGACTATCTCTCAAAGATCTGTGACGCTTCAATTTTGACTAATAATAAAGATCTTAAAGGAGTCTCAAGATTTATCAACCCAGGTTTTCTTCATGCATTAGCTTCGCTGGTATGCCCCTTTCCTTCATTTTTCTTGCAGTAAACTTTACATTTGCCATGAATATCAAAGATCTTTTACTTATCTTACTTATTTTCTCTTTTCTATCACAGACTTCAAGAGCTTCTTTTTTTGTTGCTTCAGAATTAGAAAATAGATTATCATCATCGCAGAAAAGGCTTACTGATTCACAATCTGAATCTGCGAAACTTCTCGAGAAAAATAAGCAATACGAAGCTGAAATCTCCATTCTTCGCGAAAAATGTAAACAGTTGGAAGTAGCTAGAAATACTGAGCTTCTTAATAAAAACAAATCACTTGAAGTAGAAATTCAAGTTCTTCAACAGAAATTAGTTGATAAGGAGAAATTATGCAAACAAGTTATTGGTATAAGTCTCCCTTTTTTTTTTTTTTTTTTTAGCTTATTTGGGCAACCATTTTGCAGATGCCTATAATCTTACCGATGAAGCCATCATTCTTAATTATTTTGATGAACCCATGGATGAAACCACTCTTCTTGAGCGTCTTAATGATGCTTTAAATAATTATTCAGATGAAAAAATTAATACTTTGTCCCTTGATGAGCTTAAATATCATATCTCCCTTATGAGAATGGATTATAGATCTGTCTTGAGTACATCCAATAGTTTAAAGACTTGCAGAGATGAATTTAGGGAAAAAATCAAAGTCTTAAAAGCCAAGAAGAGTGAACTTGAGAAGGATAAAGAACGCATTACTCTTCAAGGTGCTGAAGCTTTATCAAAATTTCGCAATACCCTTATTGATACTGAACTTGAGAGAGATAGACTTAAAGATGAAAATATTAAACTTCTTAAAAGAGAAAAACAAATCCGTTCCCATCTTCTCATTCAAAGTGATGATGAATTCGCATGGGCTGCGACAATTCTCGATAATGCTAGGAAAAACTTAGGGATAGATGTCAGTCTTCATACCGAGCAAGCAACATTGATACAAGAAATGATCCATGAAAGAGAAGGTTATTTATTGTTCCTCTAATATCCTTGTATTTTTTGTAGGTTCCCAACCAGTTTCTAATTTATTGTTGTATCATCACAGAATCTGAAGGAAGATATTCCAAAAGGGTAGCAAAACTTGAAGAGGAAAAAAGTGGTCTTGCGAAAAATCTTGCTTCCCGTAATGAAAAAATCTCAAGACTGCGAGAAAAAATAAAGATATCTAACTCAAATTTGCGTAGTAATCTTAACCGTTCGCAATAATGCTATTGAGAAAGTTTGCAAAGATAACGATCTTCCTCTTAGTCTGTATCCTTGTCTTATGGATAATATCCCAGCCAGTTCTGAAGTACCAATTGTTTCTGATAGTGAGGCTGAACATGAAAGTGAAGATGAGGAAGGAGCTAATGATGAAGATAGTGAAGACGAAGATGAAAATAATGATGGGGATAAATAGTTCTATTTTTTCTTTTTGATTTTCTCCTGCATTTTTCTCTTTCTTTCTTGTGATAATTATCTGCATCAACTAGTAATATTCTGCGAATTATCTGCAGCTCCTGATATCTTTCAATATATAAATTCTTTTTTTGCTTCTATCTGTTTGTTATTTATATGAATTTATCATATAATGATGAATAACAATATTTACCATTCTATGCATCACTCCCATACTTGCCCCTTGTTATTAATCTGCAATATGATAAATGAATTATCGCAAAAAAAATCTGTTATATGTTTCGCAGATAAAATTTCTCTTGTGGTCTTATTTTGCCTTCCTATTTAAAGGTCTTATTATGCCACTTTTATGCGACAAGATCGCAGGACATTCTTACTTTCATATGTAATAAATCCATTGATCTTGTCTTATCATTTATTTTGATCTATGCGACAATATGACAAGTCTAAGCCTTCTTGCGAGATTAATTTCTCTTTGCTTTTTAAGACTCATGACATTGGCGTCTTTTTGATGAAATCGCAGGACGTTTTTGCGATTTATATCCTCTTATCATTGATTTCATTTATCTCGTCTTTTGTTCTTATCGCAAAAACCCATTGATCTCATCTTAACATTTCTTTTTTGGCTTTTTGGCTTATTATGCGGCAATATGACGGGCCTAAATATTCTTGCGAATATAAAATCCCATGACATTGCTATCTGTGTCACGCGACAATATGACGGGCCTAAATACTCTTGCGAATATAAAGTCCCATGACATTGCCGTCTTTTTTGATACACAGCTCCCTAATGGAGGGTATCGCCCTTATCTCTCCCCCTGGTTGCCTCTTCAAGGAGACGTACTTATGCCATACAAGACTAGCTCCTCCCATCCGGTTCTAGAAACAACCAGTTGTTTTCGTAGCCTCTTATCCTTTATGCCTATATGGATTATAGTTACGAGACTACACCCTAGTGGGGTTTTCTTTGGGGCGAACACATCGTAAGTCAAGACTTGCCATGGATGGCCAGGGTAGGTTCATCCATCCCGGGCACCCACAGCTCAACCGTGTACCTCGGCGCCTTGATCATACTTTGCATTCCTTAGGAGAAACTCTCGGGCGCCCAACCAGGGTATAACCTTATATAGTTGGGAATCCAAGTTATCTCTCCTGGATGGATTTTCTATAATCCCAAATCTCCATGACTAGGTTCCAGCAGCAGTATAGCCTTTCCCATAGTCATGCAAAGAGATACCCCCTTATGACGCACTTTAAGGACATTGCCTCTTACGGAATAGAATCCGCGAACTAAGGTGTACGCCATAAAAGTTCGTCCCATTCTTATATTTTTAGGAGATTTGCGCCCGTCTTATGCATTTGCATTAAAAATTCTTATATGATTTGAAATCATCATCTTTTTCTTTCAATAGAAAAATTCTTATTTTTGAGCAAAGTTTTTCTTTTAATATTCTGTTTGCATATTTCTTGCTATTTTTGTTCTTCAACTGTTCGCAACATGACATTGTTGCACTCCTTTTCTTCTGTGATGAATGATTGTTCGCAATACTTTGTTATTTGTTTACTTTCTTGCGAGAAATGAAGATTTCAACTTTTTTTTCCTAGCACCTTGCACTTGTTTATTTTCCTGCGAAGAATGAAAATTTCAACCTTTTTTTTTTTTTTTTTTTTTTTGCGCGATTAATCACCATTGATTCTTTTGGCACAAACTATTCTTGTAATATATCCTTTCCCCGCAACTCTATATTGTCCACCATTAATTTCTCTGCTCTTTGAGTTTGCTTCATGTTATGTTGCCAATTACGATTTCTGGCGTTTCTTTCTTCGCAAGTATTAATGTCAACTTCATAACACTTTTTCCCTTCAAACCAATCACCTTTAATTATCCCAATACCATGAGGATGCGGAAACTTTATGCATTGATGATATGTGGATGTTATGCCCAAGATTCCATGGAGCCATGGTCTTCCAATTAAGGCATTATAAGGAGATTCTATATCCACTACACAGAATTTAATTTTTGAAGATATCTTGTTCAATGGGATTTCCATAGTGATTTCTCCTTTTGGCTTATTCGCAGTGCCATTAAAACCATAGATCTTGTAAGTGGAGGGGATTAATTCATCATCTCTTCCACCCATTGTACGGTAGGTATGATAAAATAAGATGTCTACCGAGCTGCTAGTATCAATTAAAACCTTATCTATTGCCCAAGAATCACTTGCTGCGTCACCATCATCTTCTTCCTCCTCTCTGTACTTTGGATTTATCTCTAACTTTACCACCAACGGGTTGTCATGCATCTTCCCTAGCTCTGGTATCTTTTGTGGAGTAAAAGAAATAACTTGTTTCTGCCATTCTTCTAACGGAGAAATTTTCGCAATATTCATCACCTCTCTTCCCTCTATATCCCTTGCAAATACTCTACTTAGCACATTATCATGGAAATCTTCTATTGTTTTCTGCGAATGTACAATTGAATTGCAAAATAGATTTTTTGTTGTAGCTCCTACTTCAATGACAAATGTTTCTGCATCTTTCGCAACATTGACTCTGCGAATTTCTGGTGCTTGCGGCAATTGCTGAGGTTGTGGATATCTCGCTAGAAAATGATTTAATTTCCCCTGTTCAATCATTCGCAGAATAATTCTTTTTACATTTCTACAATTATTCACAGAATGGCCATGAAAATGATGATAAGGACATAACTCTTGATTTTGGTTGTTAGGATGTGGTTCTTTCCCCATGTTCCAGGGTGAGGGTATATTCTCCATCAAAATAATCGCTTCCCAAATCTTGTCTATTTTGGTATTTAGAGGTGGCAATTTGACATCTTCCCATATAATTTTTTGACCTCTTTGCTCTCTTGAATAATTCTGCCTCTGTCCACCATAAGTCTCCTGCGGTTGATCAAACCTTGGGACCTTATTATTGTTATTGCGATTATAGAAATTTCTTTCCTTTTCCAATTCCTCTTGATCTCTACTCCCCATTGCTACTATCTTACGTTGATTATCAATCCCCATTTTCTCTCGCTGATTTTGGGAGGTACTTGCTACTGTGTTAATCATCCTTGGTAATAAACTTCCATTTGCTGCAGCTGAACTTGTGCCTGTGAGAATTGGATATGACTCCATCTCATTTTGTTTTTCCTCCAAAGCGATATACTCTTCTTGCAATTCTCACAATTCTGTCATAGTGATTGTGTTTTTAACTCTAAATACCTAGATGTATAATAGATTTGTCACAAACATAGCATTTATGAAGGACAAAATGAGATATCTTTCATCTACTCTTCCAGCCATTTCACTACACATTGTCCTCCATCTTATCGTTAAGTGCTTTAAACTCTCGCCAACTCTCTGCTTCAATCCAAACACATCTTCAATTCCAGGTCGTGTAGAGTTATTACTTATATATGCTCCTAAGAAGGTAGTTTGCAAGTGCATGAACGAAGTTATTGTATTCTTGGGGAGACTTTCAAACCACTTCAATGCTTCGCCAGTTAAACTTGACGCAAAGTATTTACACAGAACGACATCATGGTTCTCCCATTGTATCATGCATCGAATATAGGCTTTGATATGTTGGACGGCACATGTAGTCCCATCAAAAATACTGGTCAACACCGGTAAATTGCATTTTGGAGGTATCCCTCCTAATTGTACCTCTTGAGTGAATGGAGTTTTCGCAGCTTCTTCGATTGCCTCATCAAGTTTTCTTCTTCCTCCTTCTCTTCTGTTACTTATTATTCCTCTCATTTCTTCTAATTCCCGCAAGATTTGTTCATTCTTATCAGAATTTTGCTCCATTGGTCTTTTCAACGCAGCCTCTCTTCGTCTGCGTTCATGCCTTTCTTGTCTTGCGATATTTCGCGCTTCTTCTCCAACATCTTTATTTTGCCTTCTTCTACGATTTTCTTCTTCTTGAATTTGCAAGTTAATTTGTCTTTCATTCTCTTCTCTGCGAATTTCCTCATCCCTTACTATTTCTCTTCGTTGCCTTTCCATGTCTCTGCGAATTCTCTCATATTCCTCATTGAGATTACCATTATTACGATTTTGTGCACGTCGTCTTTCTCGATTATCATGATTATTCTGACGCAATACTGCTTGAATTTCTTGTTCTTCTACTTCCGATCGCAATCTCTCTCTCCCGCTAAATGTACTTGCTCAATATAATGCCTCTCAATACCATCTTCAATTATTCTGCGATTTCTTCGAATCTCCTCATCACGTAACATTCTCCTTCTATCTTCTTGATTTTCTCCCTCATCTTGATTATGTCTAATGTCCAAAGTTTCACCGCGTGGAATATAACGATCATTTATCAAATTCTCGCCAATATTTTGTATAGGGTGATTTTGTCTTGTTTCTTCTCTATATGATCTTGAACTTGATCTCATGCTGCTTCTTGATCTTCTGTTTTGCAACCTCAAATTTTCCATTCTTAGTTCATGTTTTTGCCTTGTAAGATTTGCACGTTCTTCTTCCTCTAATCTTCTTTCTTCCTGTATCCTTTGTCTCAAATCACCTACTACTTCATGCCCTTCATGAATTACTCCTCCATCCACTTCTTGATTTCTTTCCACTTCTTGATTTTCTGCCTCTTCTATCGAATCCGACCTCCAAGTATGCACACTTACTCTATCATAATCCACATCTCTATCTTGTGCTTGTGTTTGTTGATTCAGTGGTTGAATTGAATTTTCTGCTCCATTTCTCATTCTACTTCTTCCTGATCTGATCCTTAAAGATCCTTCCAATTCACTTATTCCTTCTCCTGCAATTCTTTTACTCCTTCTCACTGTTGTTGGTGGTTCTGATTATTTTTTCTTCTCCTAGCCATTTCTTCAATTCTAATAATTTCTTCAAATCTTTCAGATTGCAATTTGAAATTTCTCAAATTGATTCTCCCTATTTCTGGACGCCAAAATGTAGTTGCAGGAATTCCCACACTACACCCAACTCAAGAATTTATGACACAATTTGAAGATTAAGTACCTCTTTATTGATATGATCTTAAAAGAATTACAGTAAACAAGAATACAATTCACTTAATAAGATTTTCTCTCTCCTAAAAACTTTCTTAGCACTCAAAAATTCATCTCTCTCCTCTGGAACTATTCATTCCCTTTATATAGGCATTTACATAGTGGATTACAGCTCATGACAACTCATTTACATCTAAGATTCCCTTTAGTTTCGGATCTGAGTTCTTGCGATAAATCGCAGTTAGCACCGCCTTAATCATTCGCAGGTTTTATTGATCTTCCGCAGAAATGTCACACTTTATTCATGTTTCTGTCGTTTTCATCTGATATGTCATTCCTTAGTCACTTTGAGATGTGTCGCAGAATATCATTGATGTATCGCCGAACTGTTATTTGTTTCGCAATAATATTGTTGTGACAATATTCTGATCCTACATGTACTACTGCTGGAAAATTTCCCTTAAATATTTTGTCCCTCCTTTTTCCTTTGCATATTCCCCCTTTGAGTATGTTCTGGAAGATAAGAGATGCTTCCTCTGTAATTCAATTTTCTGGCTTTGAGCAAGTACGTAATTGTGTTTTAAGGGTTTTGAATTTATTTGAAGTTTTATTTTGAAATGATCCAAGCGCAATGAAAAGAAATAATACTTTAATTAACTGATAAACTAAAATCCTAATTATAAATGTAAGCCGGTGCAATCATTTTGGAGGAATTACAAATATTGCATGAAGAGGGAAATGCTAAAGGAAACTTTAGGGAAAATACCACATGATATTTTAGGTATTGAAAGGTTTGAGCCACCTGGAATGCATTACTACACCTTTTAGTTTGTCAGTATTGATGAGTTTGACTTCTGCTACTAGATGCGGCTCGTATTTTCCTTCTGCGGAATCGGGCGAAGTAGGTTGAGAAGCAATCCTTACTACCATATCCCCAACTTGAAACGGGTTTGGGCGTTGCGCCGCTACTTAATTCTCATATTTCCTTAACTTTGACTGAGACAACTTCTAAACCCTTGATAAAATACTTAAAAGGAACAGCATCCCATTCAATCTCCTTGTGGAAGTTGGGTTGATAACGAGTCCCCAAGCTTTGACGGAAGGAGGAGTGACTAGTTTCAAAAAAGGGTTGTTCAATAAGACTTACTTGTGTCCAAAATCTGCGAACAAATGCTGATACGCTCTCTCCAGGAAGTTGGATCACATTCTCAAGTTGTTGATACGACAACAAATAATCTTCAGGATTGGATGGCTTGTTGGAAACCCTTTCAGGTATAAACAGTGGAAAAGGATATACTCCCAGTTTTTCCTTGTTGTCATGTATCCATGATCGCCCCAGGACCATATCATAATGTGGGTACTCCTTAACTATATGAAATTTGGTGTGTGTTAGAGCATCTCCCACCTTGATTTCGATATTAATGTACCCGTAAGTGTCTTTGGACTCTCTTTATGACTTTTTGATTATGGTTGGATAGTGAACGGCTTCCTGCTTTGAAATCCTTTCATCTCTCAGAGTCTTGACAGTTACAATGTTGAAGTCAGAGGCCACGTCAATCAGCGTGCGGTCAAACTCGACATCCTTCAAGTGAGCAGTGGTTAGGAGTCCCCAATTGCATCTATCAGTCGTGCTTTCCAGGAAATGTTAGAGTTTGAGAAGGACTTCCCTAACTGGAAATAACTTCTTGCCTGATATAATATAGTTGAGGGCTACAAATATGTCTTGACGTTGCGCCTTGGAGAAATACAGAATCTCACATAAATGCTCCATCACAGGCTGTACGGTTTTGTGGATGGAGTCCCCAGAAATCATGCAGCTCCTGACGGGAAAAAGGTCTCTGTGAACTTATTCGCTACCTAATTGAAGTTCTCCTGTATCTACCTTCTACTTGAAAATGCGTTTTAATTTGTTGCAATCACTGGTTGGGTGATTGACGAACCTATGGTAACGAAAATATTTGGGATTTTCCATTTCTTTCTCGGTTGGTGGACGTCTAAGAGGAGGTAGCTTGATGGAATCATCTTGAATCCACGCTTCCAGGATTTCAATTAATTCCTCAATTGAAAATGGGAAGTTTGGAGCAGAATCTCTAGTTTCTTGTTGTTATACAGCAGTCCTAGCCGTGGCCTTCCGGGGTGGGGTTGTTTGATGCGCTGATGCCGCACGTTTAGGTTGTTGTTCCACTGCTGGAGCTTTCCTCTTTCCTACTTAACCCACTACGCTTACATAGGGGTCGGTATTATATTGCTTATTGATGAGGTGTCTGTTTCCTCGAGTCTCGCGTGCATCTTCACTCATGGATGATATAGTTCTTTCCAACAGTGCCGGTGCTATTGAAGCCGACTTCTTAGCAGCTTCATGGAGTTCATAGAATTTCTGGAAGCGCAGGTTCTCTAGTAAAGTGCGATAGATTAGAACCATACACGTTTGAGGGTAAAATCTGGTTCTGCTGTTTTTGGTAAATTTGGGTGTGTTGATGAGAAACGAATTAGTACCCTAAACAAATGCACTGCACGGGAGTACTTTTAGATTCAAGAGATCAATATGTAAACCTCTGGCCTAAACCAAGAAATGACCGTTCCATATTCAATTCGGTCACAAAGTGAAGGAGAAGGGTTGATCTTAGGTAGGGAAGCAAAGAAGGTGTTTGAGATCAGAATGTAGAATTATGAAGGTGTGGTTGTTTGAATGACTATATCAGAATATGATTTTTTGGATACTTGTGTTGGTGACACTTATGCCCTGATCTCATAGGAAGTGGAGGAAGTTAAGTAGTGGATAAGTGGAGTCGTGTGGAAGGTGGTGATCATCGTGTTTCCATTGTGAGGGAATACTAGTCACACCTTCACCCACTACTCTCATTACTGTTAACCATCCGTCCTTCATAACACTTTCTCGTAATGGGCGCATTGCATGCCGCATGCTATAAACCGCTAGACCAATACCCCAGTGAGTATCCCCCAGTTTGTGACATGGTTGATGTCTCGAGTAAATGGGTCAAGTCATGAGACTTGCCGGTAAAAGAAGCACATGGTGCTTTTAGGTTAAATAATAAAATTATTTTTGAAATTAATATTTGCATAGAACCGCTTATAATCGATGTTTACAAAGCATCGCTTTTAAACAAACAGCTGAAAAATAATCGATGTGCTGGAAGCATCGTTTTTTTAGAGCTCGATTAAATCAGTCACGAATTGAGCGTCTTAAAAGGTGGAATGACTGGCCACCTTTGGGTGATCGTTTGAGTGCCCTATGAGCAAGCTATCACTTGGTCGATCCCTCCATGTGGAGGAGTGATGGCCGGTTTTCACAATGCTACCTTGTTAGTTTTCTGAAAAAAATCTACACCATCCAACTAGGCTAGCAAAGTTGGATGGACGAGATGGTTTGCGGCAGTTAATGATTGTTGTTGAAGCAACGCGAAGGAATATCTTTGGGCAATCGTTTGAGATCGCACATGCGAGATGTAGCTCGGCCGATCACTCCTTATGGGAGAGGGGTGGCCAGTGATCATAGTAGCACCCCATCGATCATCTAGTATCCGATCTAAGACGTTCAACCAATCTAGCGAAGTTATACAGATGAGATGGTTTTGTGCCAGTTCCATAGTGACGTTGATATAATTAGGGTTTAAGAGTCGTGCGGCCAACCATCTTTTGACCGATCAATTCAGGGCATTGATAGATAATTTGAGCAGGCCAGTTGTCCATATGAAATGGTGGGTCGACGGTGATCACGTTGACATCTTCGAGGACGCCTGAAATTGAATCTAAACCTCTCAATTTGGCCAGCGAAGATGGATGGTTGTGATCGATTTGCGATAGTAGTGTGTTGTCGCAACACAACTTAGGGTTTTTAAAACATGCGAGATCACCCTACTTTGGGCGATCGTTTAGATTCGCCTATGGATTGTCGTGAGAGGTTCGACCGTCTAAGGATAAAGGTGAGTTGCCGGTGAACACACTGGCATCTTTTTGATCATTTGAAGTAGAGAGAACTCCCATGTTTGGGTTAACTTTTGAAGCACTTGTGAATTATCTAAATAGGCCTCGATTGACTAGGGCACTAGTGGGCCCGCCGATGACCAATATGGTGATTGCCTAGTTCCGCCAAGAGTGATCTAAGCTTGCTGAATCGCGTGACCGAATTGTGTGGTCATGATTATTTTTGAGACTGACATGAACAGTCTAGATTTTTCTTAAGGAATTTAAGTGTGTTCGACCGCGCTGACTTTTAACTAAAAGGTGTGTAAACACGCTAATCTCTTTATCAGAGAGTGGTGTAGCGTACGTGAGTGTTTTCATGCAGGTCTCAACACTAACACTTCGGGAGATTCATGCTACTCCGCTGCTAGTGAACATTAATCATAATGTCGTGCCAATATTGAGAGTTCAGCTAGGAACATTGCATAGGAAAATACTAGGCAGGCAATGCATTAGTGAATAATGCCGATGGAAGATAAAATTCACAGAATATTTTGGGATTGCTGTTGCACGCACCATTCTGAGTAAATTTCATATATACAAATATGTTGAATTGTTCAATACATATGTGAGCGAAGAGGCTTAAGCACTCATTGCTTTTAAATGGCTTTTATTCCTTTGTAGGATGACAACGCATTAAAATACATGGTTTTACAAATTTATCCCTAAACTAAAAACCACCATCAACATTAAGTCCCCTGCTTAGCATGTAACAGTGGCATTGTTGTGGGGGTAAGCACTAGATGGTGACAGACGAAGAAATTCACAAGAGAAGTTTGGCGTAATTACCAGGATAGGTGCTAGCCCGGTTCTCGAGCAAGATAAGTTTCTTTTCAGCATACGCCAGTTATCTTCAGATAGATAAGTATCTACTTGATTGATATCCCGCATCTGAAGCCTTTATTCATGGTAGGTAATGACTCATTTTGTTCCCGGGATCTTGCTGATTTATGGAATATAAAGAAGACGTTGGAGCTTTTCTCCCATCGCAAAATTTCTTTTCTTCTTCATTCCAGGTATTGCTCCATGTTCATCATGCGATTTTATTTTTGATTGATGATGATGATTTTGATTTATTTTTTATATATTCCAGCTGTTGATATAATCATGACGCCTTTTTGCAGTATATGATGGGAACTACTGGTGATGATTACTCTTACTTCTCCAGAAAAGAGCTTTGAAGTCGACAAAGCCAAGGCTAATCCGTTCGAGGATGTGATGGCCAAAATAGATTCTCCATTTTGCGAAGCTGGTCGTGACATACAGGGTATGTCTCTTCTGCACTTACGCATCGTTCTTGAGCGTACTCAGGCCTTTTTGGATCCAGTAAGCATAGAGGAAAAATAGAGGCACGATGAAATAACTCAGTGTGATGAAGCGTCTCATCCCCCGAGTGCTAGGGCTGAAAGGTTTGAAACTCGGCTAAAGCATCGAAGGATCGAGCATGATCGGCATCCCAATGAAAACAAGTATGATTACCCTATCCACAATGGAATCATAATTCTTGATTCTAACGTGGACGAACCAGAGCATCCTCGGAAGGCTGTTGGGGCAGTTCTAGAAGAGGGCGAAGCAGCGAAGGGTACTGAAGTAACTGTTAGAGGGAACACTGAAGTGGTTGCTGAGGAGAACATGGGAGCAACATCGGGAGAAGATATTGAAACATCTTCCAAGAAAGATGTTGGCGCGTCTCCTGGAGGGAATATTAAAGCATCTGTTGAGAGAAGCATTGAAATGGCATCGAAAGGGAAGTCGATGCGGTTCCCAGAAAGGATACAGTAGTGGCTTGTGATAAATGTGTTGAAACATCTTCTAATGACGGATCCATTGAATACACTGCCGATCCCTCTAAGGACTAGACTTTCCCTTGTTGCTTTCATTCATAGTTGAGCGCTTTCCATAGTTTGTAGACATTTTCTTCTTATACTCAGTAGTTTTGTGGCTGACCCTGGTTTTCATTGAATGATTTTTTTTTCTTATTCACGACATCTGGGAACCCTAGCTGTAGTACTCCCCAGTAGGGTTGCAATAAAATCTCTCCATTCCATCGAGTCGTACAACCAAAGAGAACGTGACATTCATAAGTGATGATGTGTTTTTATGTGACCATGCACTGTTTTCATAGTGATTGTATGTAACCCTAAAAATAATGAAGGGGACAAAATAATGGAAATCAAAGATTGACCACGAACCTGTCTGCCCTCCAATTGATAACGTGTTGCAATTCTCCTTATCATGTGGTGATTGAGAGGCCTCTTTATTGTTGGAGTAGATTGCTCTTCAGAGTATGAAGCCCTTTACCTAATGATCATATGATTCCTATGACTCCTTTTCTATCTGCATGTATTCCTTCAATGCTTCTCAAAAGATATGGGAGGTTTCTTTTTAGGGTTTTGTCTTTCTGGTTTAAACTGACGAGTAATGATGAGGGTTTAGGCTTGCTCAAGACTTTGGGTCATGATTCAGGAGTAAAGAGATTTCTAAAAGGAAATAATAATTTGATTAACTAATGAATTAAACCCTAGTTATGAATGCAAGCAGCGCAATCATTTTGGAGGAATTACCAATATTGCATGAAAGGGGAAATTGTATGAGGAAATACTAAAGAAAACGATGGAGGAAAAGGCAGCACAACGTTTTAGGTATTGAAAGGCTTGAGCCATCGTGAGTGAATTTTCACGCCTTCCATTTTGTCGGCATTTATGAGCTTGCAGTAACCGCCTAAGATAACATCTGCCACTAGGTATGGCTTGTCTTCCCTTTCTGTAAGCGAATCAGGCTGGGCGGTCACCTTCACTATCACATCTCCAACTTGAAACGCGGTCACCTTCACTACCATGTCTCCAAATTGAAATGGGTTTGGGTGTTGCACAACTACTTGATTCTTAGACTCATTTTCTTTGACTGAGACAGCTTCCAAATTTTTGATAAAGTGTTTGAAAGGACCGACATCCCATTCACATATCCTAGTAGCGACTGGGTTGATGATCGGAGCAAGTCTCCAAGTTTTGATGGGAAGAGAAGTGACTAGTTGCAGAAAAGGTTGTTTAATAAGACTTACTTGTGCTCAAAATATGCGGAGGAATGTCGTCGGGCTCTCTCTAGGAAGTTGTGTCACGTTGTCGAGCTGTCGATACGCCAATAGATAATCTTCCAGGTTGGATGGCTTGTTGGGAATCCTCTCAGGTATAGACACTGGTAAAGGACATACTCACAGCTTTGCTTTGTTTCCATGCACCCAGGAGCGCCCTAGAACTATGTCATAATTTGAGCATTCCTTGAAAATATGAAATTTGGCGTGCGTTAGAGTATATCCCACCTTGATTTCGAGATTAATGTATCCGTAGGCATCCTTTGGTTCTCCTTCTGCGCTTTTAATCAAAGTTGGGTAGTTAATAACTTCCTGCTTTGAAATATTTGCATCTCTCAGAGTCTTGACAGTAACAATGTTGAAATCAGATGCCGCATCAATCAATATGTTCTCAAAATCGATATCATATAAGTGAGCGGTGGTTAGGAGTCCCCAGTTGCATTTATTAGTCACGCTTCCCAGGAAAGATTGGGGTTTGGGATCGGCTTCCCTGACTGGAAACAGACGCTTTCCTGATACGACACGGTTGAGGGCACCGAACATGTCTTGACATTGCACCTTGGAGAAATAAAATATTTCACATAAATGCTCCATCATAGACTGCACAGTTTTGTGGACGGAGTCCCCAGAAATCATGCAGCTCCTAGAAGGAAAAGGGTCTTTGTGAACTCTTTCATTTCCTAATTGAAGTTCTCCTGCATACACCTTCTATTTTAAAATACGCTTCAATTTGTTGCAGTCATTGGTTGGGTGGTTCACAAACCTATGGTAACGAAAATATTTGGGATTTTCCATGTCTTCTTCGGTTGGTGGATATCGGAGAGGAGGTATCTTGATAGCGTCATCTTGAATCCATGATTCTAGGAGTTCAATGACTTCATCCATTGGGAATGGGAAATCTGAAGCGGCATCTCCAGTTTGTTATTATTGCAGTGACATCTTAGCTGCAAGTTTCTGGGATGGAGTTTTCTGCGCTTGTGCTACACGCTTGGGTTATTGTTCTGCTGTTGGATCTTTCCTTTTTTCTCCTTCACCTGCTATGCTTATAGAAGAACCAGTGTTATATTGCTAGTTGATGAGGTGCCTATTATCTGGAGTTTCACGTGCATCTTCACCTCTGGCTGGTCTAGTTCTTTCTAGAAATGCTGGTGATGTCGTAGCCGACCGCTTAGGAGCTTCATGGAGTTCGGAAAATTTCTGGAAACGTAGGTTCTCCAGTAAAGCACGATATATGGGAATGTTTGAGGGTAAAAACTGGTTCTGCTATTTTTGGTAAATTTGGGTGTGTTGATGAGAAACAAATTAGTACCCTAAACAAATGTACTGCACGGGAGTACTTTTAGATTCGAGAAATAAATCTGTAAGACTTTGTCCTAAACCAAGAAATGGCCGTTCTAGATTCAATTCGGTCACAAGGTGAAGGAGAAGGGTTGATCTTCGGGAGGGAAGTAGAGAAGGTGTTTGAGATCAGAATGTTGAATTATAAAGGTGTGGTTTTTTATGACTTGTCTCAGAAAATGGTTTATGGCTACTTGTGTTGATAACACTTGTGTTTTGTTGTCGAAATAGGTTGAAATCCTATTGTTGATGGTAGTTTTTAGATTAGGGTTAAAATCGTAAAACCTTGCATCCGATGTGACATCACTCTGTAAGGAAACAGAGCCACGTGTGCTAACCTCTCCACTGGCAAATTTATTGAGCCGCTCAATATACTTACATGAAATTTATCCAGACTGACGAATCCCAGATATTCTGTAAATTTGGGCGCCTCGCGCATATTCACTTAATATAAGTTCCTCTGAATGCCTTCTATGATATGTTCTCCAGCCGAACTCTTAATGTTGATATGACATGACAATTCGTGTTCACTCGCAGCAGAGTAGAACGGATCTCCAAGTATCGAGAATAGGATCTTTGCATAAGGTATTCAATCAGAAAATCATGCTACTCTCTGGCAATGAACTTAAAAGAGTTCTGTGTCGACACATAGAATTCAATCAACCTTACTAACTTGTAGAAGTTAGGGTTTCGCACCTCGCGCAGTATACCAGACCTTACGTACTTGCAGAAGTCAGGGTTTCGCGCCTTGCACAACATACTAGACCTTGCTTGTCAAAATTAAGCCTAGGCAAACTAGGTAATTAATTCGCCATGGATTATCAGGTGCAAAACCTCTCCCAGAATCTGAAAAACAGGGAGACGCAGCAGCAAAGGGAGGCGTGACCATACCTTAGGCCTGCTGGCGCCACTTTCCATTGGCCACGCCCCATCCTAAGATGTCCCTATTTCCCTCGACCAATCAGGTCACTTTAAATCCACTGCAGCGCACCAAAAGTATGGCCACGTCCTAGCTTTCCGGCCTCACTTCCCATCGACCAATCAGGTCACGCTAAATGCATCACACGCATTCCGAATTAGGTCGGCCCCATGCTGCTTGTCGTCGCCCTTTCCATCGACCAATCGGGTCGCTTTAAATCCGATGCAGCGCGCGGGAAGTGTAGCCACACCCTAGCTCGCCGGCCCCACTTACCATCGACCAATCAGGTCCCCCTAAATGGGACATATGCATTCCGAACAAAGCCGGCCCCATTTTGCTTACCGGCCCCCAATTCTTCCAAGGAGAATTCTTCCAAGTATAATTATTCCACGGCTCCTTAGCCACGCCAACCCTAATTCTTCCAGGGAAAATTATTACACGACGATTTGGCCACACCAAGCCCTAATTCTTCCAAGGAGAATTCTTTCAACGGCGCCAAAACTTGGCCACGCCAAACCCTTCCAAGGCGCCAGGATTTGGCCACGCCAAACCTTTCCAACCAAGCCAGATCTTTCCAATGGCGCCAAACCCTAAATTTGGCTGCGGAGCCAATTTTTAGCTTTGTCCATGCCGCAACGTCTCTGTCACACCACTATGCCGCGGCTACTCTCATGCCGCCATGCCATGGCTACACCACCAGCATACCATTAGCATTTGGCCAATGCCACTTCACTATACAATAATATGTGGCCATAATCAATGGCCATCCTTCTTCATGAGATGCAATCTCAGCCATCCAAGTTCTCCAACGAAACGATAAGCTCAAGATAAGTTTTAGGCGACTAGCCAAGACGAGCCTAGCATTACATGCTATTTACCTGCGGCAAGCCTCTCAATTTTAACTTGCCACACGTTGAAAAGTGCTACATGTTTCCATGGAAACACTCGAGACATCAAAATATATCACAAACTGGGGGATGCTCATCAGGGTATTGCTCTGGAGGTTTACAGCGTGCGGCGTGTAATGCGCCTGTTATAAGAAAGTGTCATGAAGTAGGATAATTAGTGGTGGTGAGAAGTAACGGAGTAAACAATTTATTTCCTTCATCATAGAAGAGTAATGATTGACGATTGCACGAATTCACTTCCTTCATCATGGAAGCATAACATCTGGCAGTTGCACGTTACTCTTTTCTTCCACCACTCAATCGTTTCCACTTCCTACGAGATGAGGGTATGTTTCACTATGAATTTTATAAATAGGTTTCACCTATTTTCACCAAAGAACATGTTTTTGGGTCGGCAACACACAATATCTAGAAAATACTTGGTAGTTTTCCATCCTGTGTACCAGTTCTACTTTCTGATACAAGTCATAAAAACGCCCACACTTCCAGAATCAACTATTCTGGTCTCAACACTTTTTTCGCTTTCCTCCCTAAGACCAACCCTTCTCCTTCACTTTGTGATCGAAGCAAGCCTGGAACGGCCATTTCTTGGTTTAGGCCAGGATTGTACAGATTGATCTCTCGAATCAAAAGTACTCTCGTGCAGTACATTGTTTAGGGTTTAGATTTGTTTCTCACCCACACCCAAAATTACCAAAATCAGCAGAAACTGTTTTCACCCTCAAATAATTGTCCACCACAGTGGGAGATTAATATATCGGTTACAAGCGTGACTCTCGTTTCCATCATCCTACTGGAGAATGCCATGCTTTAAAGTGCATCGTCCAAGAAAATAGGGGGTTCAGGAGAGTTGCATTTGGGGACTAGAGATTCTCCATCTTACTACGGATCGATATAAAGATGTTCCACCAACAATAAAGAACGACCGGGGACTTCTCGTAGCAAGAAGGGAATTATGTAAAGACTTGGATTTACTACCTTAAGACTCCTAGTGAAAGACCCTAAAGCGAGTAAGTTTTCCAGATGATCTTTACACACGACCTATTGTTTAGATTTCCACATTTATCATGGAATTCGATGACCCAATCATCCCAAGATTTCATGTCTCTTCCTTTCTCATGCAATGTTCACGGTCCTGAATGATTTTGCTACTTACATTCGTAATTCATATTTTTGACATATCAATTGATCAAAAACCATTACTCCAAAAATAATCCAAAAACTCTTATAAAAAGCAATCATCCATCAATCCAAAAACCAGAAAACCAAACAATAAACTAGGCGTTTCTTTTGCCTTTCAAAAAACAAACCTAAGAAAAGATGTTCAGAAAATAAAAGTATTCAAGGAAAATTGCTTAATAATGGCGCATTCTTCTTGGAGAAAATGTCTTTCATACTTTGAAGAGCCGCCTTCTTTAGCTTCAATTCCTGGGAAAACTTCTCGACTTCTACCTCATGTTGATTAATTAAATCCGCGGAAGGACCATTTATAGCTAGTTTGAGCAGGGTTTAGTAGTCGTGCGGACAACCCTCTTTTGAGCGATCAATTCAGGGTATTGATAGCTAGTTTGAGCAGGTCGGTTGGCCATGTCTAATGCTGGTTCGACGGTGATCATGTTGACATCTTTGGGGCCGCCTGAATTGAATCTAAAACTCTCAAATTGGCCAACAAAGATGGATGGTTGTGATCGATTTGCGATAGTAGTGTGTTGTCGCAACACAACTTAGGGTTTTTAAAACATGCGCGATCACCCTACTTTGGGCGCTCGTTTCGATGCGCCTATGGATTGCCGTGTGAGGTTCGACCGGCTAAGGATGAAGGTGAGTTTCCGGTGAACACACTAGCAACTTTTTGATCGTCCAAAGCACGATCTAATCCGCCCAACTTGGCTGGCTAAGTTGGACGGTTGAGATTTTTTTTGAGACCGTTATGGTCAGTCTTAGCACGTTTGAGATAATGTAACAACATCGCGTTCACCCTTCTTTGAGCAATCGATTTAACGCCATATAGACTTGTTGCAGGCAGGTTGATTCACCAAGGGAGATGTTGGGCCGCCAATGGGCATGCTCGCACCTATTTGATCATTCCAATGAAGATCTTAGCCGTCCAACTAGGATGGATAAGTTGGACGGTCATGATGTTTTTGAGACCGTATTTTCCGATCTTAGCTCGTTTGAGCTTATTTTCAAGTAGCGCGAACACCCATGTTTGGGTTAACATTTGAAGCACCTGTGAATAAACTAAATAGGACTCGATCGATTAGGGCACTAGTGGGCCCGCCGGTGACCAATATGGTGATTGCCTAGTTCTGCCAGGAGTGATCTAAGCTTGCTGAACCGCGTGACCAAATTGTCTGGCCATGATTATTTTTGAGACTGACATGGACAGTCTAGATTTTTCCTAAGGAATTTAAGCGCGTTCGATCGCGCTGACTTTTAACTAAAAGGTATGTAAACACGCTAATCTCTTTATCAGAGAGTGGTGTAGCATACATGAGTGTTTTCATGCAAGTCTCAACACTGACACTTCGGGAGATTCATGAGTGAACATTAATCGTCATGTCGTGCCAATATTGAGAGTTCGGATGGGAACATTTCATAGGAAAATGTTGGAGAAAATGATTTTTTATTGTTTCGGTTTTGTAGTCTTAGTGGGAATGGAACTTAGGACCTTTGAGTCTCTAAGGGCACTTTCTCATTTTCTTATGAGTGAATGAAATATGACATTTAGTTCCATATAGGGTATAACTAAAGAAGATTTCTACTATTTAACTAATCCATTATGAATAGTTAGATAAAAAAGGTGGGTGGAACGAGTGGGGAAAAATATATTTTTTTTCGCTGAGGCTTGGGGTAATGGCTCGGGATCGTGCTTAAGTCATGGACGTATGCCAACCAAGACTTATCTTTTTGGCAAAATTTCTTTAAATATTCTAATATCAAATAAATTTTGTATTTAATGTGGGGGCATAAGACTTATAGAGGATTTATTAATTTTCGTTTTTATTTTTATGTCGACATAATGTGCAGTTAATTGGCGTAACTATTTTTTTACCGTTTTGGAAATCTTGAATTAATGAAAATTTATTTTGGTTATTTCAAAAATATATTCTCTTTAATTCACACTAAATGTACATTATTCTTAATAATCTCTCTTCTCCACTTTTTGTTTTGATGATTCTAATAGGTGTCCAGAGGAAGACAATCCTTCTTCTTTTCGTCTTTCTCCCTCTGGGTGGTTTTTATATTCCATGTCATTGCTGTTGAGTTCGTAAGAGTGGGCATGTATTATATTGCTTATAGTATTTGCAACGGGCAGTTTTATCCTGGATACGACTTCACCACGAGGTATAGGCATCACTCATTTTGAGGCGTACCGGTGAACTGTCGTGTTAAGGACAACATGTTGAACACATAACTCCGTCTTCTGTTTGTTGTCTCCCATTAAGTGTTTATTTAAGCTTTTTTCAGAAATTTGTTTCTACAATCATTCTTTCAGTATTTTATTGTTGCAGTACCAACAATCTTAACATGATATATCTCTTTTCTGTAACAATGGGTAAGAACGATGTTGATAGGACCGCAAAATTTTTTGGGAAGCTCGTCCGTTTCGTGAAACCGATCACTTATATTGTAAAGGAGATAAGTATCAATAAATTTTATTTATTTTATTGTTCCTTGTTTTTTATTTTATTTTTGCACCCAACATCTTAAGACACTAAATTGTAATAATCATGGATGTTAATTGTTGAGTGAAAAACAAAAACGAATTTTTGGTCAGCTGTAGATTTTTAATATTTTATCTTAAGCTAGAAGGAATTTCTATGAACCTTTTTGATCAAATGTAGTAGACATCTTGATAGTTACCCACACAAAATTTCAGAACCTTTGGAGTTGTAAATTTTTATTTTTTTTTGATATTTTACAAAACAGATAAACGTTCCTGAAAAATTCTGACGAGCAGAAAATTGTTGTTGACTAAATTAGTTTTAAAAGGGTAACCATTAGTTTTTTGGAAATGGTGATTCAAAATAAGTTTGTATATCTAGATGTTATCTTCAAAACTCATATTTTATTTTCCGATTCGGAACTAAGGTTTGTGAGATGTGGTGTATTAGGTGATTGGGAAATTACCGTGTCCATGATCAGAGTATAAACTAATATTGTGACATGAAATTGAAAAGGGACATGGATACCAGCTGCATGTGGATGAACACAAGTCTTCCAAAGATGACAAAGGAAAGAACATCAAACGCAACTCTAAGCGTAGTCTTCATAAGAAAGGTATGTTCCGTAAAACTAAATCCAGCGTTCCTTTAATTAAGGGTGATTGTTATGTTTGTAAAATTCCTGGCCTTACGATAATAATTTTGTAGACAACATAAAAACCTTAATAAGTAGAAAGTTAATGTTAATTTAGTTGAAACAAAATCGAACCATTTAAGTGGCATGATGTTGGAAGTTATAATAATAACCAATGTGAGAAACTGGGGTGGACTCTGGAGCCAGTAAGCGTGTTTGTTGAAACAGAGACCTGTTCACCTCCTATCAGAGGATAAGGGATGTCGAGTGACTCTATATGAGTAACTCATCTGCAACAAAGGTTGCATAAAGGGAAAGGTCGAGCATAAGCTCATATTTGTAAAGACTCTCACATTGAATGGAGTCTCCATATTCCGGGCATATGTAAGAATCTTGTTTCTTATTATGCTGTAGATGTTTAACATTTAATATTTTAATTAAATCTGTAGAAATTGTTGAAACCAAGGGCACTGATTTTTTAGGCAATAGTTATAAGACTTAGAGTCTATATAAGCTTAACAGAAAAATCTGATAAAGTGAACATAGTTGGTTCTTATGCTTTCTTTTGTGTGTTTTTGAATGTTTGCATGGTAGACTTAATAGTTTATAAGTCTATGCATTAACTGGCTATCATAGCAGATGAACCCAAATTTAGTTTGGTTTTGAACACAAAAGTGAAACTTGTGAAGTATCCAAATTTACTTTAAAATCTTTTAACAAAATTAATACCGTTAGACCTAATTGACTTGTTTTTAATCCTTTCTAAGGTGGTAAAAATTGGTTTGTAACTTATGTAGGTGACCATACGTGGTACTGTCTTATATACTTGCTTAGGTAAGGATGATGCCTTGGAAGCCATAAGATGTATAAAGTTAAAGTTGCAAACCAATCAGGTGTTACCATTAAAAAGGTTAGGTATGGACGTGATAGCAAGTATGAAATTCTCAAAGCGAATTTTACTTTTTAAAATGGCATTATTCATAAGATCATACTTCTTTTTCACCATAGTTTATTGGTATAGTTGAATATAAATGAAAGAACCCTTAAGGATATGATATATGCCATGTTGACTAGTTCAGGATTAAACCGTCAACTTGTGGGGGGAGGTCGTTCTCTAAAACTGATATATTCTGAATAGAGTAACCTTTAAAGGATCAAGTAAAACTCCATATGATTATGGAATGTTAGACAACCTTCTTTTGCATACGTCAAAGTATGGGGGTGTTTAGATAAGGTATATTGAGTACCCTGCTGCATATAGTTTTTGGTTGTGAGTTTTGCTTATTCTGACTTTGGTGTGAATACTTTCATGAATTCTAGGGATGATGAGTTTTTTGAACATGTTTTTTATGAAACCTATCTCTTCTTAAGATGTGTTTTTTATCCCCTAGATGTATTTTCAACTAGTCAGAATTTACCTTCAAAGAAAGATGGAGTAGAGTTGATCCTATGAGAAGTAAAAGGATTAGAATTGAGACTTCTTATAGATCTGACTTCATAATACGCCTAGCATTGTCTAAGATCCAAACTCGTAAAGAAGCCATAATATTTACTAATTAAAACCTCATTCGGGTAAGAAGCTTCATTTAGTGAAATGGACTCAGTCCGTCAGAACCATACTTGGGAGCTTGCTAGTTTACCTCCATGGAACAAGACCATAGAGTTTAAATGGGTCTTTAGGAGGAAACGTAAGGTAGATGAAACTATGGAAAATATAAGGCTAGGTTGGTAGCTAAAGGCTATAAACTAAAAGAAGGTTAAGATTTATTTAATTCTTATTCACCTGTGACGAGAATTACTTCCATTGAGATACTAATTGCTTTTGCTTCCTTAAAAAACTTATAGATACATCAGGTGGATGTTAAGATAAATTTTCAAAAATCGTGAATTAGATAAAAAAATCTACTAAGACCAACCGAGGACTTTGTGGTGAAAGGTTGTGAATACAAAGTGTAATCTGAATAAAATTTTGTATTTTTTTACATAAGCACATAAACAAGGACATGAAAATTTAGATCTTGTGATAAAGAGTAGTGGATTTAAGTTAATGAATCTGACAAGTGTATTTACAAGTAACTTGTTAAGGATGCTTGTGTGATTGTATGCATGTATGTTGTTGATATGCTTATACTTGATACAAACATAGATGTGATTAATTCCACTAAAAGCATGCGCTGAATGAGAAAGCTGACTTGAAATACTTAGGCCCTTTTGATGTAATCTTAGGGATAAGGATTAGAAGATAATCAAACTTTTATAGTCATTCTCATTATGTTGAATTTTTGCTTATACTCCATACGATTTTTCTTGTAGACTCGAGAAAAAATAAGGGTAATGGAGTATCTTAACTTGAATACTCAAGAGTCATAGGATGTCTGGTGGATTTAATGAACTATAAGAGTCCAGATATTGCCTATATTGTGAGTAAGTTAAGTAGATATACTTTTAGTCCAGAGCAAGAGCATTAGGATGCACTTAGTCGAGTATTATGGTACCTAAAATTCTCTATTACCTTTTGTTTGATTTATGAAAGGTTTCCTGGTGTCCTTAATGGATTTTGTGATGCAAAATGGATAGTTGACTCAGAGGAGTCTAAATCTACGAGTGGATGTATTTTTACTCTAGCATGAGAGTCTGTTTGGAAGATTTCCAAACAGACATATTTCTCAATTCATTATGAAATATGAGAGTATTGCGTTAGATAAAACATGAGAGGGGGCCGAGCACCTAAGATACTTTTTAGAAGATATTCCTCTCTGACATAGGCCTGTGCCAGCTATATTTATACACTATGTTAGCCTAGCTGTAATAGCTAAAGATAAAAACTAACTGATCTCAATTGGCGTTATATCCATTGATTGGATAGAGTCTAAGGATAATATTGTGTAACCTTTGACAAAAGGTTTGTTCAAGGAGATAGTTAGAATTGCATCGAGGGGGGTGGGGCTTAGGCTCATTAAATAAAATTTCCATGAAAGATACTCAACCTTGATGACTGGAGATCCCAAGATCAAGGTTTTGAATGAGACAACTAATTTGTGGCGGATCAAGGTAAACACTATCAGAGAATTTCATTCTCTGCCCCTTCCCTATGGTACAGACGTGATAGTGTGACTGGATGTGAAGGATAACTTCTAACTAAGTTTTAATGAGTTCTATAGTTTCAATTTAAGATTGAAGTGGGGTGTAGCAGTAAACACTCTTGATGGAACTCACCTATCTGAATATGGAAGTGGGCCGCTTCCTATAAGAATAGAGATGATTCTCTAGAGCATTTTGAGAAACAGGATTTTTACAGGGCCAAAAAGGACACAACGGCACGAACTTGACAACACCTAGAGAGATATCACGTGTGGCTATTATCGCGGATTACACCAAATGATGGCAGTTCAATACATCGCATTCACTATCCATCAAGTAGTCCTGGAAATTTCTCACTAAGCAAAGGTTCAAGACCTCATGGACACCTCTTGCCTAAGTGGTATTTCTCGCTTTTCGTTTTTTGAATTTATCGATATTTCATTCATGTGGGGGATTGTTAGAGAAAATGATTTTTATTGTTTCGGTTTTGTAGTCTTGGTGGGAATGGAACTTAGGACCTTTACGTCTCTAAGGGAAATTGCTCATTTTCTTATGAGTGAATGAAATATGAACTTTAGTTCCATATAGGGTATAACTAAAGAGGAGTTCCACTATTTAACTAATCCATTATGAAAAGTTAGACAAACAATGTGGGTGGAATGAGTGGGGAAAATATATTTATTTTCGCTGAGGCTTGGGCTTATGGCTCGGGCTCGTGCTTAAGTCATGGACGTATGTCAACCAAGACTTATCTTTTTGGCAAAATTTCTTTTGAAATATTTCTTTAAATATTCTAATATCAAATAAATTTTGTATTTAATGTGGGGGGCGTAAGACTTGGAGAGGATTTATTTATTTTCGTTTTTATTTTTATGTCGACATAATGTGCAGTTAATTGGCGTAACTGTTATTTTACCGTTTTGGAAATCTTGTATTAATGAAAATTTATTTTGGTTTTATTACAAAAATATATTCTCTTTAATTCACACTAAATGCACATTATTCTTAATAATCTCTCTTCTCCACTTTTTGGTTTGATCATTCTAATTGGTGTCCAGAGGAAGACAATCCTTCTTCTTTTCGTCTTTCTCCCTCTGTGTGGTTTTTATATTCCGTGTCATTGTTGTTGAGTTCGTAAGAGTGGGAAAGTATTATATTGCTTATAGTATTTGCAATGGGCAGTTTTATCCTGGATAAGAATTCACCACGGGGTATAGGCATCACTCATTTTGAGGCGTACCGGTGAACTATAACGTTAAGGACAGCGTGTTGAACACATGACTCTGTCCTCTGTTTTTTGTCTCCCATTAAGTGTTTATTTAATATTTTTTTCAGAAATTTGTTTCTAACATCATTCTTTTAGTATTTTATTGTTGCAGTACCAACAGAAAATACTAGGCAGGCAATGCATTAGTGAATAATGCCGGTGGAACATAAGATTCACAGAATATTTTGGAATTGCTGTTCCATGCACCATTCTAAGTAAATTTCATATACACATATATGAGTGAAGAGTATTAAGCACTCATTGCTTTTAAATGGCTTTTATTCCTTTGCAGGATAACAATGCATTAAAATACTTGGTTTTACATATTTATCCCTGAACTAAAAACCACCATCAACAATACCGTTAATGCATGACTCCACCAACTGTTGTTCAGTCACATTTGGGTCGTGACAAACCAGTGCCTGAATCCTGAATCTCTTGACATAATCATTTGGATGCTCATTTTTTCGTTGAAACATTCTCCCCAAGTATGAGAAGGTGGTTTGCATAGACACGAAGAAAAATTTCTTATAGAAAGCGGTAACCATCTCACACCAGTTGTATATGATGTTTGGTGCAATGTTGTTGTACCATGTGTACGCTCTTTCGGTAAGTGACTTTGAAAATTATTTCAGGCAGAGGACATGATTGTATTCGTTCTCTCCTAAGGATTCCAGAAAACTTGAGGAGAAGAGTATCCTCTCGGGAGAGGAACTCTTCGCACATCAGGAGGATAAGGAGGTTGATGCTGGTGCAAGTATAATGGGTTTTCTTTGCTTTGATTTTAGAGAAGTCGTTCCAGATCCATACGCCTGAGGAAATTGGATGTCTGATTTCTTTCCAATGAACGTTCAGGAGCAAAACGAGCCTCTTCATTTATAAAGGAACGCCCTGCTAAGGTGCTTGCGCCAGGAGTATTAAAAGTACTCCTTATTGGCTCCATTTGGGGTTGACGTGGTTCCTGTGGTATCCACTCCGTTAGTATCTTAAGGAAAGTAAGCACCTCTTCCTGAGTTTTAGCCATGTTTATCCGAGCCTTGGCGAGAACTTCTTGTATTTCCATCAAATTAACAATGGTAATAGGTGGTTGGCTTCCTCTATCTCCTCCATCCTCTCGTCCTGATGGAGGAGTGGCAGTAGCTCTGGTAATAATCGGGGTGTTATGCTCGAAGAAATATTGGGAATTACGGATCTGGCTTTGGTGATAGGAGGTGTCACGCCGGAGGGAATGTTTCCAATGCTGCTGGTGTTGGTGGTAGAGGATGTAATGCCACGAGATGCGTTGATCGTGCTGGTAGGCAGTACATTGGTGTCACCGGAAGGAATGTTGACGTCAGGGGTGTTGTCAGCGACAGTAATATCGGGATTTGTTGCTGATCCATACCTAAGATCCACCATCTTGAAATTGGAAAGATTGAAATGAAAATAGAGAAATTAACTTCCCAACCGAGAGATTAATCTCCCACTGTGGTCGCCAGTTGTTTTGGGGTAAAAACTGATTCTGCTGGTTTTGGTAAATTTGGGTGAGTTGATGAGAAACGAATCTAAAACCCTAAACAAATGCACTGCACGAGAGTACTTTAGATTCGAGAGATCAATCTGTACAATCCTGGACTAAACCAAGAAATGGTCGTTCCAGTCTTGCTTCGGTCACAAAATGAAGGAGAAGGGTTGATATTAGGGTGGGAAGCGAAGAAGGTGTTGAGATCAGAATGGTTAACTCTAAAGGTGTGTCTATTTTATGACTTATATCAGAATATGAAACTGGCTTGCAGAATGTAAGCTATCAGTTCTTGGTTTTTTCTGGATACTTGTATTTTTGACCAAAACTCTGTCCTTATTAGTCAAAATAGGTCGAAACCTATTTATATCAGTCATAGTTGCACGCACCCTGATCTCATAGGAAGTGGGAGTAGTTGAGTGATGGAGAAGTAGGGTCGTGTGAATATGTAGAAAACCACGTCTTACTATGAGGGAAGACGAGTCAGTTTACACCCACTACTTCTCTGATGTCACTAACTGTCTGCCTTTCCTGACACTTTATCATAATGAGTGTGTTGCACGCCGCACGTTGTAAGCCGCCAGACCAATATCCTGATGAATATCCCCCAGTTTGTGACATGTTTGATGTCTTAAGTATTTTATAAAAAATATGTAACAAATTGTTGAGTGGGTCTTGCATAATTATTCTGACCAATCCCATGCAAGCTAGTGGCAGGTAGTCATGTGTGACAAGCCAAGTCATGAGACTTGCCTTAAAGAATAACATGTGATGCTATTAGGTTAAATAAATAAGTTATTTATGAAGCCGATACTCATAAAATATCGTATGTATGTAAATCATCGCTTTTAAGCAAGCACCTCAAAATAATCGATGCATGTGAAGTATCGTTATATTGAGCCTACCTTGGTTGGTCACAGAACCTTGTGTCTTAAAAAAGATCATGACCGGCCACTTTCAAGAAGTTACTGGGAACTCTTTATGCATTCTAAAGGTAGGCCGGTAGGTCCCTATAGGAGAGTGATGGCTGGTAGCCATTTTGACATCTTATTGGTCGGTCTAAGTTAAATCTAGACCGATTAAATGAGCTAGACAAATTGGATGTATGAGATGATTTGCGACAATAATTAGTGTTTATGGGTGAAAATTGTTTCTGCGGTTTTTGGTAAATTTGGGTGTGTGGATGAGAAACGAATCTAAACCCTAAAGAAACACACTGCACGAGAGTGCTTTCTGATTCGAGAGATCAATCTATAAAATTCTGGCCTAAACCAAGAAATGTCCATTCTAGACTTGATTCGGTCACAAAGTGAATGAGATGGGGTTGATCTTAGGGAGGGAAGCAAAGAAGGTGTTGAGATTGTGAAGGTATTGGCTGTTTATGACTTGTATCAGAATATCGAACTGGCTTGCAATAATGTAAGCAATCAGCCGGTGTTTTCTGGATACGAATGACAACACTTGGTTTTCTGTGCTTGTCTGTGTTATTTGGAAATAGGCAAATGACCTATTTATACAAGTCATAGAGCTCAAACCCTCATCTCGTAGGAAGTGGAGGAAGTTGAGTGATGGATTAGTGGGGTTGTGTGGGTGATTGCACGATCACGTCTTGGCCCACTTCTCCTATCATCGCTAACCGTCCATGCCTCCTGACTCATTCTAGTGATGGCGCGTTGCACGCTGCACGCTGTAAATCGCCAGAGTATTACCCCAGTAAGTATCCCCAAGTTTGCGACATGTTTGATGTCTCGAGTGTGAATCGTGGGACCCACAGGAAGTAGCATACGGTGCTAAGTTAAATAAATGAGTTATTTAGGAAATCAATATTCAAGAAATATCGTGTATACTCTATGCATGTAATGCATCGAATATATTCAATATGCATAAATCATCACTGTTTTAAAGCTTAGCGGAGTAAGTCGCGGATTAAGCGTATTAAAACAGATGCATGTCTAGCCATCTTCGAATGATAGTTTGGAGGATGCACATGCAATCCCTTCCTCGGCCGATCACTCCATGTGGTAGAGTGACGGATGGTAATCACCACGACACCTTATTGGCCATTTAACTCCTAGCCTGGGCTGCCCAACCAAGCTGGTAGAGTTGGACGGACGAGATAATCTATGACGCTCATCTGCGACCGTTGATAGATTTTTAGGGTTTTGAAGAGGTGCGCAAGCATCACTCTTTAGCTTGACTGAAACCAAACATGGGAGACATTTTTTGTGGGACTGACCGGGCGTGCGTGTAGACGGCTTGCCGGTGTACATGTTTGTACATCTTTGTCTCATGAAGATACGATCTAGGCCACTCAATTTGACCGGCAAAGAGGATTGGTCGAGACCAATTTGCGGCAGAAATACCTTGCCGCAAATGATTTGGAAGCCGCTTAGCATGCCACTTTCGGGTGCGCCTTTCGTGGTCATCGAATCCTAATCTGTCTAGGCCGACCATCTCCACATAAAGGTGGGCCCACGGTGATCATGTTGACATGCTTGGGATATTTTAAGTCTATATAAATACCCTCCATCCAAGCTTGCGAAGATGGATGGTCGTGATCGAACTGCGACAATTATGCAGCGCCGTGAACCCTAATTAGGGTTTTGAAAACATCACGTACACACGATTTTGGCCAAACAGGTTGGCAAGTTATGCTCCTCTTTTGGAGGAACCGATTATGTGGGGCCCACATTGGGCCGATAGTGAGAATGATGGTACCTGTCCCACGGTCATAGGCTTGATCTAATCCATCTAAACATGCCGGTGAAGTTGGATGGTTGCGATTAATTTAAGACACTTAGTGGAATTTTCCGCGACTCATTGAGCATCACGCCGACCATATTTCGAGCGAGCGTATGCTTCTCCATGGCTAGGCTCTGAGAGAGTCAGTCAGGTAGGTAGTGAGTAGTCCCGTCAGAGTGTATAACAACACTTGACCGACCGGACATGGGATAATCTACGCCGTCCAATCATGCCAGCGAAGTTGGACGGCCGTGGCTGGTTTTTAGACTACCATTGGCGGTCTTGCTCGTACAAGCTTCCTCCAAGCTACTTCATACCAGTTCGACCATACTTTTCCAGGAAGGCGTTTGGTGGTTGTTTTGGAGACATGACATGCATTCGACCGGCTAGGGAAAAACGGGCCCGTTGGTGTTCGTTGCGGTGATTTCCTGCTCCTGCTTGGGTTCATCTAGGCTGGTTAAATCATGCAACCAACTTGCGTGGCCATGATCGTTTCTGAGACTGACACGAACAATTCAGATTTACTTTAGGGAATTAAATATGCTCGATCGCTCTAGTATAAGCATGCCGATACGAGATTCTCTTTGTTATAGAATGGTATAGCCTGTACGGGTATTTCGTGCATGCCTCACTATTGACACTTGGATATTCATGTTACTCTGCTGAGAGTAACAATCAGTCATCATGCCGCACCAATAATGAGAGTTCTGCTGAGAACAACATAGGAAATACAAGGCAATTCATGCATTAATTAATAATGCTATAAATTCACAGAATATTGGGATTGTTGCTACATGCTCCATTCTAGGTGAAGTAATAAAGCGAAGTAGTATTCATCACTTATCAAATAGCCTTATCCTCTGCAGGATGTCAGCATATAAAATTTGGCTTTTACAATTTTAGACATGAACTAAAATCTACCATCAACATTAAGTCCCCTGCCTAGCACATAATGGTTGCATTATTGGTGGGTAGGCATGAGATGGTGACGCATATAACGTAAAAAATACAAGATGAAGGAAGTTTACCTGGAAGGACTATGACCGGTCACGTTAGTAATCATCTGCATGAGTATGCCAGGCGTGATCATAAGCCTTTGACCAAAATATCGCTACGACGCTATTCCTGCGATATTTACAACGTTTCTGCGAGCGTCACTGCCAATTCTTTAACAAAGTTTCACGATCATCACAGAATATCCAAAAGAAACTGACGATGGAAGAAATAAAAGAAGAATATGTTGATCCTGCGATGGTCATCATTCTTGTGATAGAGAATATTGTAGCGATCGCGATGAGATCGCAGAATAGATCCGAAATAGGAGGAAAACTTAGATGTCATCCATTATGTAAATACCTATATAAAGGGGTCGATAGATCCAGAAAAGGATGATATATTTTTGAGAGTTAAAAGAGTCTTGAGGAGAGAGAAACTTCAAGAGAATATTTGTAATCTTGATTCCTTCCAATTCTGTAAATATTTCTGAGATTTGAATAGTAAAGTGTCATTTAAATCTTTGAAGTTTAATTGATTTCCAATAGATTTCTATAGAATCTTAACAAGGGTGTAGTGTGGGAATTCCTGCAACTACGTTTTGGCGCCCGAAACAAGGAATGAATTAACGAAAATTGAAGAAAAAGCGAAGAAGAAGATAAGAAGGAAATCATTAAGTAAATCAGTGAGATAATTGAAGGAAGATTGATCAGAATCAAAAAGGATTGTAGAAAATTGGAATGTGATATGGTAACAAGAGCAATGGTTGATAGATTTCATGAAAACATTAAGGGGAAGATACATAAACGGGATTTTGAAGGAAGGAAGATTATTACAGTGGAGAAGATATCATCATTAAAAGATTGGGAAAAGCAGGAGATCACATTTACAGCAGCAGAAATACCAGAAGAAAATCTAAGTCATACATCTTCTTTGGTAATTACGATATCCGCTATACCAGTGAGAATGGGAGAATCAATAAAATCTGAAGAAGAATGGGCTATGAATAGAACTTTGGTAGATGCAGGAAGTTCTGTGGATTTAATGTTCTATCATACTTTTAAGAAAATGGGATATAAGGATGAAGAAATGTTTAATTCAACGTATCATATTCATGGC
This sequence comes from Papaver bracteatum, assembly GCA_023529315.1. NCBI lineage: Eukaryota > Viridiplantae > Streptophyta > Magnoliopsida > Ranunculales > Papaveraceae > Papaver > Papaver bracteatum. The sequence continues at coordinate 158,775 of JAJJWX010005328.1, forward strand.
TTTGGAAAATCGTTAACAAAACCTAAAGGAGAAATAGTGGTACGAATTCCACTAGGAGAAATTGAAACACAAGTATCATTATGCGTGGTAGATGTGGAATCACCGTACATTATGATACTGGGAAGACCATGGATACATGCAATCAAGGCTGTAGCATCAACGTTGCATCAGTGCGTTAAATTTCCTATGCCCAGTGGAATCGGAGAAATTAGAGGAGATACGGATTTTGCAAAATTATGTTACCAAATTGAAGTGAAAAATTGTAAAAACCGTCCAAAGTTGCGAAAAGCTCGCAGAAAACTGGCGAGAGAATCAAAGAAGGAAGAAGATTTTAAAGTTTACATGATAAGAGCAAAAGAAGGAAAAGGAATACCCAGTGAAATCCCACAAGAAGGGGATGAACTCGCGAGAATTATGAAAGCACCAACACCAATGGGAGAACCTGAAGCCAGTTATATCGCAGCAGAACCAACAAAGGAAATAAATATTGGGAGTAAAGAAGAGCCTAAAATGCTAAAAATTGGGACTAGAATGGAGGCAGATGAGGAAGAAAGAACTATAAATCTTTTGCGAGAATATGCAGATATCTTCGCGTGGAGCATGGATGAGATGCCAGGGATAGACCCGTCAATAGCATGTCATAAATTAGAAATTAACAAAAACATAAGACCATTTAAGCAAAGAATAAGGAAGATCGCAACAACATATCATTCTCAAATAGAAGAAGAATTACAGAAGATGCTCGACGCAGGAATTATAAGGCAAGCAAAATATCCAGAGTGGATTGCAAATATGGTAGTGGTCCCAAAGAAGAATAAGGGGATAAGAATTTGTATAGATTTCACTGATTTAAACAAGGCTTGTCCTAAAGATAGTTTTCCATAACCATATATTCCACAGATGGTTGAATCAGCAGCAGGAGATGCTAGAATATCATCGTTGGATGGTTATAAAGGATATAATCAAATCCCTCTCGCTGAAGAAGATCAAGAACATACCGCATTTTTTGCCCCAAGAGGATTATATTGTTATACAAAGATGCCATTTGGCTTACGAAATGCTGGTGTAACGTATCAAAGAATGGTGGAGAAGGTGTTTGCAAAGTGGATCCACAAAACATTAGAAGTGTATGTAGATGATATGCTGATCAAAAGCAAAGAATCTGAGAATCATGTGCAAGATTTGAAAGAGATTTTCGATCAAATGTGGCAATTCAATATTAAAGTGAATCCTGATAAGTGTACTTTTGGAGTAACTTCAAGGAAATGTTTGGGGTATATTGTATCAAAAGAAGGAATACAAGTTGATCCAGAAAAGGTACAAGCAATTCGCGATATGCCAACACCTGCGACGGTAAAAGATGTGCAAAAATTAAATGGACTCTTAGCCTCGCTAGGAAGGTTCATTTCGAGATCTTCAGACAAGTGCAAACATTTTTTCGATATACTAAAGAAGGGAGCAAAATTCAAGTGGACAAATGAATGTGAAAAAGATTTTCAAGGAATAAAAGAACATTTAACGAACATAACTATTTTACAGAAATCTGAACCGGGAGAAGAATTATTGATCTATCTCCTGACAACCACATACGCGCTAAGTGCAGTATCACTGCGAATAGACGCGGGGGTAGAAAAACCAATCTACTATATCAGCAAAACATTCAATTCTGTAGAGAGAAATTATTCAAAGATTTAGAAACTAATTCTAGCATTAGTACATGCAACTTTCAAACTTCACATCTATTTTCAAGCACATAAGGTCAAAGTGTTAACGAAAGTTCCAATTGAGTCAGTAATGAAAAATTCAAAGAGATCAGGCAGAGTTGAGAGATGGAATGAACAAGTAGGACACTTTGATATACAATATGAAATTTTACCCTCGCCAAAATCACATGTCATCGCAGAGTTCTTAGATGAATTTCCTTTAAAAGATGCTGAAGTTGTGGAAAAAATGATGGATGTAGAAGAGGAATGCGGAGATCCAAAAGAGCTATTAACAGAACCCAACAGATGGGAAATATTAGTGGATGGATCATCCAACAGAGAAGGAAATGGAATTGGAGTTGTTTTCATATCGCCAAAAGGAGAAAAAACAGCTTTTTCATTTAGACTTGAATTTGCACCAACTAATAATGAGACAAAGTATGAGGCAGTGATCAATGCTTTAAAATTTGCGATAGAAATGAATTTGGAAAATGCGAGAATCACCAGCGATTCACAATTGGTTATTTGCCAGATAAAAGGAGAATACACAACAAATGAACCATCCTTGATAAAATACAAAAGACTTGTTGAAGAATTATCTGCGAGAATTCCAAAAATAAAATGGATACACATATCAAGAAAAGATAATAGGCTCGTAGATTCTTTCGCTTTCATATCTAGTATGATGACAAATCCATTGGCGAGGTGCATAAAAATTCAAAAACTTTCATTTCCATCGATAAATAAAGAAGAAGAAGAGACATATGTAATGATGGTAGAGGCTGGCGAGGGAGAACCCACGAGCAATATCACGTATTGGCGAGCAGATCTTCATGCATACTTGGCGAGAGGAGAAATTCCAAGAAATCGATTAGAAGCACACAAGTTGAAAAGTAGGGCAACCAATTATGAGCTAAGAGATGGAGTGTTATATCGCAGATCTTTTAATGGACCATCGCTAAGATGTTTGACGAGGGAAGAAGGACAAAAGATATTAAAGATGTTGCAAAGTGGTGATGCTGGTAATCACAGTGGAGGAAGATCTTCAGCATATAGAACAAAAATGCAAGGCTACTACTGGCCATATATGCATGAAGATGCAAAAACAACTTTCAAGGCGTTATGAAGATTTCCAACGATATGGAAAGAAGATACATGCACCAAGAACACCATTATCATCGTCAACAAGTGTATGGCTTTTTGGGAAATGTGGGTTAGATATCGTGGGACCATTTATACCTGGTTCTGGACAAAGAAGATATTTAATTGTCGCAACAGATTATTTCACAAAATGGGGAGAAGTAAAGGAAGTACAACATATTCGCGATAAAGATATTTTTACATTCATATTTGAGAATATAATTTGCATATTCGGGATTCCAGCACAGTTGGTATCTGATAATGGAAAGCAATTTGAAGGGCAGAATATAGAATTACTACTCAATGCATTTAAGATAAAGTGTGGAAAATCTACACCTCTATATCCACAAGAAAATGGTAAAGCTGAAGCAACCAATAAGACAATCGCAGACATCTTAATAAATATGCTAGAAGGGTACCACAGAGCATGGTGTGAACAGGTGCATAATGCAATATGGGCCTACAATACAACTAGACGAGAAGCTAGTGGAATGTCACCTTTCTGTTTGACATATGGAGTTGAAGCTGTGTTACCAATAGAAGTCGCTATTCCTACAACAAAAAGAGAAGCTTGGGAAAGAAAACTAAGTGCTGGAATGATTTTAAATAAATTGGATGAATTAGAAGAAAAAATAGAAAAAACGTTGCAACATATGGAAAATGACCATCGAAGATTAGCTCGTGAGTACAACAAACGTGTTAAGAAACGTGAATTTAAACTTGGAGATTTAGTGCTGCGAGAAACACCAAGTTATCAGCGAGAGAATGGTGGAAAATTGGCGAGAAAATGGGATGGACCATACATCATTAAAGAGATAGTTGGAACCGGGGCATATAAACTAATGGATCCTGAAGGAAGAGATGTTGGTCAAAGACTCGATAGACCGTGGAATAGATTATTTTTGAAGAAGTATTATCAATGACATCTTCTGCGAGATAATAAATACTGGTACGTTATATGATGACACAGATAATAAATTCTTCTCTCTCTCTTACAATTGAAAAATTCTTCTGATAACAAAGCACAACAAGAGCAGCGAGCATCATCGCAAGAAAAGCGAATAAAATTTCGCAGAGATTAAAGAATGGGAAAAACCTTTATGGAGTGCACCCTAGTTCGCGAATAAAATTTTGCAAGAGGCAAATGTAAGACCTAATAGCACGTCATAGGAGGGGGTATTGTATGCGTGTCATAACCACAACAAATTAATTAATACTTTACTACCTAATTAAAGAGTAATATAAGGTAGTCAAGGTCGATCCCACGAGGAGCAAGAGATTATTAGTTGTAAAATTGTCACAAAAGGGGGGTATTGGTTGTAAAATAAAAAGAAATAAACAAAGTAATTAAAAGTATAAGTTGAAATCAATGAGAGAGAATAGATCAAGGAATCCTTCTTTGCTGCAAAACAATGATTAAAGTTATGTTCTTTTCCACTTGTTATTAGTCATAGATTATCACCAACCGTAGGTATAGCAGCTAGATCAGTGCTAACCCCAAAATCCCTTATTTCACCGGATACAGAAGTTCTCGCCTACCGGATTCTATTCACCAAACCACCTAGTAGTAGATCACCCAAGATGTAATTTAGTTAAATGAATTAAGATTCATGAATTTATTAGGTTGATATTAGTAGTTAAACTCTTAGATCAAGGTCCACTTGCTAACGTTGTTTTTACACACAATTGCTCCACGGAATCCCTCCGCAAGGTCTTGTGTTTTCTACTTATGTAAATAGTCAAGAAACGATTACTTATCCCCTAACTTTCACTAGCTTTAGATCAATTAACAAATCAATTTAGTTGGCCACCCAAACGACCTATCAATCAAACATAGACACTAATATTAGTAAAAACAATCGATAATCATATGAAAAACTTCAAAGTAGAATTGAAACAAAACTCAAACCATATATTAAGAACTAGGAATTCATCCTCAATCAATAAGAAAATTAGCTACTCATAATTTGGAGTTCACACAATAATAATAATAAAGGAAGAAAGAAAAACTTATTGAAAAGATGATGGTTGCTCCTTCCTCCAATCCTTGTGCACTTTAACTCCTTCTCCAAAGTAGATGTGTGTAATAAGTTGTAGAGAACTCTCTTATTTATAGGCTTCAATACTCTCCGTATATTTGTAGGAAAAGAATCCACATTCCATAAGAACACCACTTTCCCAATTTGAGCCATATTCCAAATTCTAGTCCAATTCTCCAAAACTTCCAAGTTTTCATCCAATTCCCAATTCTAAGTCTTCACACACATGAGAGAAGTCCATCCAAAATTCTGCATTTTTTCTCGCCGGAAAACTGTGTTTTTGGCCGGAAGTTGGCCGGAATTTGTCGCTGCCGGCCACCTGAAAATTCTATCCCGGTCAAAGAATATTCCGTCAGTCCACCGTTAGGACTAACGGTCAAACAGGTCAAACAGTAAGTCAAACGTTAGTCAAAAGTCAAGGGAGGGGGGTCAGCTGGCGAGTTAGCTTTATGATTCTGGGATGAGTCGTCTTAATCGTCTGAGTTTCTTGCAGACTTTGGATCGGTCGTCGGACTCGTTCTGGATCGGTCTGGAACGGTTGTCGCCGGCACCGAGTTGACTCGCCGGAGGGATGATTTGGCCGAGTTTCGGCTAATTACAGGACATTTCCGGCCGTTGTTTTCAGGCCATTCTTATCTTCATTCCCTGCACAAATCCTAGCACATACATCTAAATTGAGTCATTCATTCATTCAAACCACAGGGCTTCAACAGCGTCAACTCCCATTTGCTCTGAATTGCTTTCTGACGCATACCACCAACAAACCACCATCCTGTCTGTGTTCTTCATTGCTTCAATTCTGTACCCTCATCAAATCACCACAGCACTGATCCAACATCATTCAGAAAACCCACTCCTCTTTCACTCAATAAAATCAATTTCTTCATGATTCTCCTCCTCAGCAGCATAAATTCCGAACCCAATTTCTACTCCATTTGCTCAAATCATCACAAGAACTGCTAATCTTCAATTCATCGGTAATAATCTCGATCAGAAACACAAAACCCACCTTCTTTATGTTTGTAATGTTAGTACCATCTCCCACTTCTCAGATATCGAAATTCATAATCTCCTCACCATTTCTTCCACTTTGTTCTCTCGATATGTTTCTTGGAGACAATAGCATCAATTTCTTCTTGTTCTTGTACAGATTCAGTTCAACTTCAAACCCTAATTAATCATCACAATGACAGCCTCCCGATCTCAAGCTTCACGATCATCAGCTCTTCTCAATTTCTCTGCCTTTTTCGATCTCTCGATTTCAATTTCTCTCAACAGTAACAGCAGCCATGGCTGCTTCTTCTTTCTTTTTCAGTAACAAATGATAGAGAATCGATTCTAGGGTTGGGGTTATAACATCCGGATCTGGGTTTGGGTCCGGGTTCAGGTTTGGGCATAGACCATGGATACAGACCATCTATTTGGATGTCTTATAACAAGCAGTCTTCTTTGGATAAGGGCTTTCCAGTTAGGTTGCCCCTCAACAGTTAACTAGACTGTCTTTAGTGCTCCTCCAATTGAGTTGTCCCGTAACCTTGACTGTGCTCCAGATAGTGTTTGCCCCGTGAAATGACAAATTTGCCCTTTTAGCTCAAATTGGACGATTTCTTCTCCTTTTCCTCCGTGTGACTCCAGAGTACCTAATAGCTCAAAAACACACGTAAAATACATAATTTACAAGAAAAATAGCAAAGAAAGCATAAACTACTAGATAGTAAATACGATGTATTCTACACCTATCAGGTATCTCTTGACATGATTTAGGGGTAAGGTTATACCGCTGCTGGATCCTGAGTCATGCAGATGTTGGGGTTAAAGAAAACCTATCCGGGAGAGAGATCTTGGATTTCTAACTATATAAGGTTATACCCTGGTTGGAAGACTGAGAATCTCTTCCAAGAAGTGCAAAGTATGATCAAGGCGTCGAGGTACACGGTTGAGCCAAGAGTGCCCGGAGCGTACGAAACTCTCTTGACATTCTTGGTAAGTCTTGTCTATGATGCACTTGGCCTGAAGAAAACCCCACTTAGGGTGCAGTCTTGTAACTATAAGCCATATAGGCATAAAGGACAAGAGGCTACGAAAAAAACTGGTTGTTGGTAAATCCGGATGGGGGGAGCTATTCTTGTATGGCCGATGTTCCCTCCTTGAAGGGGATACCAGTGGGGAGATAAGGGCGGCACCCTCCATTAGGGAGATGATAAGTGTCTTAAGATGGCAATGTCATGGGGATTTATGATCGCAAGAACATTTAGGCCCGTCATATTGTCACGTGACGTAAATGATACAGAGGCAACAAGCCACAAGATAAATGTTAAGATGAGATCAATGGGTTTTTATACGAAAGTGTAAAGACGTCCTGCGATTTCATCGCAAGACGGCAATGTCATAAGGTTAAATTCTTGCAAGAGAGTTTATGCTTATCATATTGTTGCAGAGATTTTGAAAGAACATGGATAAGACAAGATCAAAGGGTCTTTACATGCAAATGTTAAGAAATCCTGCGATTTTGTCGCGGACAGAAAAAGTTTGGCAAAATAAGACCTTTAACTAGGAAGGAAAAATAAAACCAAAAGAATAATATTACCAATTAACTATTCTATTTTATGATTGTAGGAAATATTCATTCATCACATAACTATATATAAGAAGGCAAATTCTTAACATCGCAGATTCCTTCAGAATTTTTCAGAACATCGCAACAGTATTCATTGTATCGCAGATATATTCATACTTTCGCGGATAATGTAACAACACAATTCCTTAAAGAAGATACAGAAAATGATTCACCATTTCAAGAAAGATAATGAAAGGAAAGTAGGGGAATAGAGAAATAAGATTTCATTATCTTCCTTGAAAATATTCAAAATAAGCTAAGTTGAAAGTTAAATTCTAAAAAGGTTTCAAAAGTTGCATCACTCGCAATAAAGAAGAAGAAAAACAAAGCAAAGATAAAATTCAAGTTTCAGCGATGGCTTCGCCAGATTCATTCTTCTTGCTCGTCAGATTTATTATTTTCACCAGAGTTATCAACTTCATCAGCATCCTTTTCATCGCGAGTCTCTCCTTCTTTTGATTCTTCATCAGCTATTACTTTGCCACTTGCAGTTAATTCTTTGGGAGGACTTCTTTCTTCTTCTTCACCATCTTCTTGGGTGGTATTTTCTTCATCATTAGTAAACTCTAAATCTTCATCCATGGGAAGAGTAATTTCATCATCATCAACTTTTAGAGGAGGAACAGATACATGAGGGAGAGAATTGGAGAGCATAATCTCATTCACAAGAACTTCAGCACTGAGGTGGATCTTACGAAGGAAACCTCTATCACGATTCCTAATCTTTATATTTTTAAAGTACTCGAGATAATCAAGTCTTCTTTCTGATTTTTCGCGGGCTTCAAGATAATTGGAAAGAAGAGACTTGTTCTCTTTGTGAACTTTATCCAATTTGCTGGTAAGATCAGCAATGGTAGAATAAAGACTTCTTTCAGATTCTGTGAGTGAAAGTGATAAAAGATCATTTAATCAAAGATTTTGCAAGAAATATAACACAAAATTTAACAGAAAGGTCAATAAGGGAGAGGCAGTCAATTGACTACCTTCCTTCTGCGAGGTTAAGTTTTGAATTAATGAAAAGAAACATTTTTCCCATTGATTCATAGCGTCATCGAATTTATCACCAACCATACCCTTCAGATGAGATTTCATGTTTTTTTTCTCTAGTGCGTAGATACAAGTTTTCCTTTGCTAGTAAAGAATGAGATTCCTTCAATTGAGAGCACTGGTCTTGAAGCTCGCCGACCTTCAAACTAAGAGTTAACCTACCTTTGATAAGTTTATCCTTCTCAGTGGCAGATGATTCAGTTAATTCCTTGAGCTCATCCTTAAGAGAATGAAGAGATTTCTCTTGATTATTACATGTGCTTTGAAGATTACTTAATTGTTGCGAGGAAACCGCCATCAATCTTGAAAATCTATATTTTTCTTGGGATAAGGTTTTATTCTCATCTGATAAAGATTTCATCGCCAAATTATCTTTATAAAACAAATATGAGAGGCGGTCAATCTCGCCACTTAATAAATTATGCCTTTGCATTAATTGATTATTCTCATTAGTAAGATTATTTATGTGATCAATCGAATAAGTGTAAAGATTGTCTAGTCTAGTATATTAATCCATCCAAGAGTCTCTTTCAACGCGAGCTTCTTCAGCGATAGATTCAAATTTGAGTATTTCTATGAAACGAGTCCGATTTGAAACTAATATATGAATCAAGAATTTAAGAAGGAAGCCTAAGTACAGAAAATATGAAAATAAAACAGAAGAACAAGGGGGTAGAGGAAAGAAAAATGTACCTTTCAGCTCGTCATTTTTTCTGCGAAGATTCTCGCAATCGAGAGAAGAGTTGCAGAGCATATGATTCAAAGTATCACATTCAGCAGTTTTAACTTGAAGGCTCTTCCTCAGAGCTTCAATCTCATTTTCCAAATACGCTCGCGAAGCATTACAATCAGATCCAAAATACTTGAGTAGAGTCTCGCAAGCTTCATGTTTGAGAGGGTCAGTGGAAGACTTTCTAGCATTGTCTAAAATGTTAGACAAGATTTTAAAAGCAACATCAACACTTGCAAAAGTTTCGTTTGATGAAGGAAGGGGTCTAGAAGGTGAAGTAGTAGTGAGAGCAAGTTGACGATCATTTGTGATAGTTGAGTTGTCAAGAGGAGGAGTATGTGGATAAACAACAGTTGAAGGCCGTAAAGGACTATAAGGAATCTCAATCACAGCAATTTTAGAAGCTGGATTCATCGAAGGGTCAGAAGAAGTAGAAGTATGGACAACAATATTCTCACAAACAGAAGAAGAAAGATTTAGTTGCGATGATGTGGGAGTAATCCTCACGGATGTTAATGTGGGCATAATGAGATCTTCCCCAAGTGTCTTAAAATTGCGAGATCTCTTGGGAAGTTTAACATGGTTCTCGTCATTCTGCGAATAATAACTCAGATAAGAAATAGAGGAAACAATATTGTTATTAAAAAATAGAGGGTGTTCCTTACTACCTTATCATTCGCATAACTCCTCTTCTTCTTGTCAGTTGGTCTTTTGCGAACATTAGGGTTTTGAGTTGTGGATTGTGTGTTAGAGATAGTTCCGCTGAAAAGAAGACATGAAGAATCAAATAAGAAAGGTTGGAGACTAAAAGCAAAATTGGTTAAAATAAATATCATAAGTCAAGAAACATACCTTGATAACTCCATTAGAACAGTAGCAGAAGAATATGAAGAAGAAGAAAAGTTGCAGACGAAAGACGAAGTAGACAAATGAAGAAGATGAAGAAACGGAAGAAGAAAATTAGTTTTGAAATTTAATTCTACCTTTTATAGGCAAAAGGGGGTGGACCTATTGAGCAGAGACGTGTCAGTAAATGAAGGAATTCACAACACGTGTAGGAAAGGCCAGATTAACGGAATCTTGTCGAGGAGAAAGTATAAAAGGGAAAGAAGTTGCGAGGGTAATAAAGAATATTGGTTCTCATGATCTTCTCTTCTTCGCAAAAAAGACATGAGAAGAGGCAAGATGTAGGACCAGAATATCGCTACGACGATATTCCTGCGTTATTTACAACGTTTCTGCGAGCGTCACTGCCAATTCTTTAACAACGTTTCACGAGCATCACAGAATATCCAAAAGAAACTGACGATGGAAGAAATAAAAGAAGAATATGTTGATCCTGCGATGGTTATCATTCTTGTGATAGACAATATTGTAGCGATCGCGATGAGATCGCAGAATAGATCCAAAATAGGAGGAAAACTTAGTTGTCATCCATTATGTAAATCCCTATATAAAGGGGTCGATAGATCCAGAAAAGGATGATGTATTTTTGAAAGTTAAAAGAGTCTTGAGGAGAGAGAAACTTCAAGAGAATATTTGTAATCTTGATTCCTTCCAATTCTGTAAATATTTCTGAGATTTGAATAGTAAAGTATCATTTAAATCTTTGAAGTTTAATTGATTTCCAATAGATTTCTATAGAATCTTAACAAGGGTGTAGTGTGGGAATTCCTGCAACTACAGCCTTGGTGGGATCGGTTTCCTTCCTTGAGTGTTTGAGCCAAGAAGGAAATCCATCTTCTATTAGAATTCCTAAATTACTGGTGTATAAAAGGGATGCAAACCCTCATATTTTCCTTATCTCCTCCTTTCTTTTGTTATTCGCCTAGCTCCTCCCATCCATGGATTTGATGCCACTATTGCTGACGCCTGCCACCACCGTCGACGCCGCTGGATCTTGTTGTCGTCGCTGTCATCCATCCACTATACCATTTTAAGGTATTAGCAATCTACCATAGATGTTGCTAAACGGGGTCGCAACAGGCTTTTGTCGTTGCTAAACACGGTGTCGCAATTTTGCAACGGCCCATGCCGTTGCTAAATATTTAATTCGCAACAACCACTCTCCGTTGCGATTTTTTATCAACAGAAAAAAAAGGCGAAGAACCAAGCCGTATCTTAGAATCAAAGCCACGGTTTCATTCCAAGCGTTCACATGGAAATCAACCAGACATAAAAATCATTTTTTAAAATCAAATAAAATGAGAATCCATGTAATTGAAAAATTATACAATTTGGAAACAATATACCCACACACAAATAACTTGAAGGCGAAGACATATCTCACTTTAAGAAGATTTTGCAACATAGTTCCGGTAGCCTAAATTTTAACCTTTCCACTTCTCTTTCTTCCTTCTCCCAGCGCAAGACGAATAATTTTGAATTTTAAAGATGCATAAAAGAGACAAGTATCCAGATCAGTAAAACAGAAAGAAAAATAACCTAAAATAGAAGATGATCAGCACTTGCGTAAAGTATGGATTTTTCTTCTGACCACTTTGAAGTGGATATGGAGTTGTGTCTTTGTCGTAGGAACGACGCGAAACACAGGCTTCCTTCCAAGGTTTTGATCGCGTTTTTGACTCACTGTTGTTCTCGAGGATCTGCATCATGAACAAATGAAAGAATTTTGAGATGACAAGAGATGATAACAAAAGATGTCCACAAATCTACCAACTCCCACATTCATCCACTTCATCAAACAACAACACACATATCCATTCATAGTAACTCATCTAGAATGAGAGAGAAAGATGGTTATAGCTAATTTACCTCTGACCCACTCAAGAGTTTGGAGGCAGTACGATGAACCATCTTCTGGACCTCATTGTATGAAGGTGTGATTTTCCTTGGTGTAAATTTCTTTGTATAGTTGGCTAACAGAAATAAATATTCTGAAGGACTTCCCTACAAACAAAATAATATTGATTAAGCGCTGACCTTGATTCCTACAAGTATACCATTGAACCATAGTGATAAAACACAAACAAGATGCTGCCAAAAACATATCTTGGGTTATAAAAGGTAACAAATAAAGTATTGATTGCAGCCACATGAGCAGATGAAGCGAGAATTTGAGAAAATTAATACCTGCAACAATTGGAAACCTCGTGATGCATGGGACCGGTAACCTGGAATAAGAAAATTTGAGAAGATTACTAAGAGTTAAATTGGAAAAACTTGAAAATGAATACTAATACTAAATAAGTTGGAAGAACATACTTGTTGTAGAATAGAAAACGCTTCAGAAAAAAACGCGTAGGCTTCATTGAGCATTCCCTAAAATAATTCAAGAAACATGTATACCCTCAATTAGTCAACTTTCACCGATTGAAAACCCATAAATAAGTCAATTAACAAAAAAAAAAAACTGTAGTAACGAAGAAAGTATACCTCAGCCAATCGGACCTTGCATGTTTCCACAAGATCCCTAGCTTTTGAGCATACCGGAATTGAATGCTTAATTACAGGTTGGAGATTCAATATATCCAACGTTTGAAAGGGTACTGCAGCTTCAAGATCATACTTGCATGTGGCAATTGTTATGCCAACCTGGAAAATTAAAAAACAAGATTAACTTTTAAAAGAAATATAATAAAGATATTAAATGATCAAAGAAATGAAATGAAGAATGTTGATACTTCTTGTAAAAACCAACTTAATTATTATTTTGAACTGCAATATGAAAACAGAGTTCATTAAAATGACGCCATGATGTATACTTATCAGTACCTTTTGGCACAGATTACGAATAGCTGAGACTTTTTTCACCCGTTGGCTTGCATCCTCGGGAAACTCAAACTGCATGATAGGAAGTTAAATGAAATACCCAGAAATAAGCATACATGTTACAATGCAGTTCATGCCTAAATAGAATACATGATATTTGAACTTTGTGAATTCGCAATTATCAGACCATAAGGCTTCATGAGTTATATGTGCATATGAAGACTGGTTCTTTTTTTCCCAGAAGCTCCAGCTTTCAACTTTGTTTGGCCTTTGGAAGACTTACCAGAAGCTTGATCCTGCAGAATAATACTGATGTTATACTAGATTGATCCATGGTCAAAAAAAAGGAATTGCGCTGGATAATGTAAAATACTATCCAAAATTTTCTTTGTCAACTAAACAAAGTTATATTACATTCCATGAATGCCTAATGCTTAATGGTCCTGACAAAAGACGATTCTAGATATATTTTCTCCAACTTTTACTGAGTAAGTTTACTTCCGATGAAATTTTTCCTTTGCTACTTCTCCAGTTTTTTTATAACCAAAACCATGTAACGTTAATGATTGTTTTCTACAACGAAAAAAATAAGGGGGGAAACTCAAAATTATAAAATTAGCTGCACAAAAATTCTTGATAAACAAAAAAGACAAATAAGTTTAGCTTCTCTATCTTCTTTTGGGATTTCAAGATGTGTCTTTGAAGATGAGGCGCCCTTAATTTGGAAATGAACAACAACTAAATGACTTGATAAAAGTACAAAATGCACATCAAAAACATCCTCCAATTATCTTGCAGTGGAGTAGAAGTATTATATCTCTTTGACAATACTGTAAGACATTTCAATATTTCACACAAAAAGCAGAAGAGAAAGAAATGAAGTTAGTAAAAAAAAAATCAGTTTTGCTTCTTGGCCAGAAACCTAATTCACTTAAGCATTTTAGCTAGCAGGCAAAGTTCACCATTTAGTTTTTGTTTTCCCACCTGCCTTATGCCTTCGACTCCATCCTGCAAGCATTTTAGTTAGCAGTAAATATAAATTCAGACCGCATGAGATTCAAAATTGTGGTAGTAAAATAAAACAAATTAAAGGAATATTTTTTCACCTAAGGTTCCATAGTCACTACAAAAGCATCAATGAGGCCTTCTACACCCTTTCTCATTCTCTTTTTCAACTTCATATTCTGAACCAATGGAAGTAAGATGTGATACTAAAAAAAATTACAGACTCGATGCAACTTTTACTTATCAACCAAGGCCACAAGGAAAGGTGGCGGGGGGCCATTTTCAAAGTAGAGTAGATAGTATAATAATATAATATCATCATAGGTCACAAAATGACAAAATGAAAATTAAGCAACAGGGGATATGACAGACAAGTACACAAATCGTTAACAAGTTATAAAAACTTTGTGTTTATACCTCATTAAAACTTTTTGAAAATCCTTCACAAGAGTCTTCCTATAGTCGAAAACCACATTATATAAGAAAACCACGTGAGGGTCCGTCGCCAACCTGCAATAAAAGAACACCAAGTTTTTCAAGAAATTACAACTGCGAACACTCAATTAAAAACAAAAGAAAGTTTCAGTAATCAGAACCCACATAATGCTTAATTATGATATATTCAATTAAGAAACTTAGTGATTGATGGTTACCAATATCTCCAATGGTGCTCAAGTCCTTGCAAATCCTTGCAAACTCAGCAGATGGCATCCGAACAATAGCTTGATACTACGAATGTCCAACTTCATCTCAAAATAAGCAATCTTGTCCTAAACTATCTATCACCATTATAATTACACAATCAACATAAAAGAAACAAATAGAATCCATACAGATAAATACTCAAACACTTCTTCTTTATTCTCCATGAAACTTGATATACCCACACCTGAAATTGCCCCACCAAATAACAAAAACAACAACAAAAATAAAACAAAGAACCAATTTTACAATAAAAAACACTTGAAATTAGCATCAACAAACCATGATAAGATGGGTGGGGACGCACTAAAACCACCAGATACCCAACAAAAACTTACATCTAAATTGAAACCCTGCAAATCAACACCAATTGAAACATCACTTCGAATTTATAAGACAATAAACCCAATAATAAAACATCTCTTGATCAAGAACCTTATGTAGATCAATCGAAGGTCAAAATCACAGAAAATCAGAAACCCTAATTAAAAAAATTGGTGAAGAATGAACCTCTACTAGTTAGTTCTTTTGAACTATAGGAAGTGACTCTTGATTAATAGAAGACGACCTCTAATAGATCTGTTAGGGATTAGATATTAGGTTTACTAGATTTTATAGATGGCTAGGGTTTACTCTTTGCTTTTCTTAGATGTCGGATGGCTGAGTGAAAACAATCAGAAGCTAAAAATTACAAAAGGGAAATTTCAGAAGATGATACGGAGAGGGTATGGATTTCCAGAGGAATGAGGTTAAGGGAGAGAGAAAGAAGAAGGATTGGGTGGGTGGGTGGTGAAGAGAGTTGTGTTTCTCGGAGCAATAAGGTTGAGTGAGAGAGAAGAAGAAGGAATGAAGGGTTATGAGAATAAATAAATGAGGAGTTAGGTCAAAGGGGTGGAATCATTTTCATGCCCAAAATGGTTTAGTTTGACTTGGGAGGAAAAATAACAACTAGTGTTACTTGGCACACAAATGATTGGAAAGCGTCAAACCACCGTCGTTGCTATTCGCAATAGAGAAACAATAGTTGCCAAATTAGAAACAGAGAGTGGCCGTTGCGAAATTTTAGCAACCGAAATTAGCAACAGAAATTTAGCAACGGCACTAGAGTTGTTGATAATTCCTTAAAATGGTGTAGTGGTCCGTCAACGAGGTAGGTTCTTCACAGTTTTTTTTTATTGCATGAAAAACCTAGCCTTAGGTCGCGAATTGATCCGCCCATAGAAGAACCGTGCCACTGATGTAGTTGCAGGAATTCCCACAACACACCCTTTGTAATATCTTGATAATAATTTCTTGATCTAAATTCATTTGATATGAAAATGATTATCAAAATACTAAAATTGTAAATGGACACACATATTTTTACATGGTTCGATCAATCTGATCTACATCCATGATTCTTCACTATGATTGTTTAAATTTACATTTGATTTACACTGATAATCTCCATTAATGGAGTCTTAGATCTAGTTTTGGGGAAGAAGGTGATAAAGAAAAATACATTTTCTCTCTGCAAAATATCTCTCTCTCTTACCAAAATTGTGTCCTTCTCCTTTCTCTCTCCTGCTCTTTTCTTTATATAGGTGCTTACATAGTGGATGACAGCTCACATACATCTCATAAACTCTCAAGCTCTGCTATGTTCTCTCAAGATATGCTACATTCTAGCGAGCTCCCGCTACGTTCTAGCAAGCTCCCGCTACGTTCTTGAGAGATCCCGCTACGTTCTCGTGAGATCCTGCTACGTTTTTGTGAGATACCGCTACGTTCTCGCGAGCGTTCTCTCCAACTTCAAAATCTTCACATCTTTCTCGTGTTTTATGCTGTCGTTGTCTATTACGTCATTCTTTGAATTATTCTGCGACACTCACAGTGTGTTGTTGAAGAACTCACGGTAATGTTAATAATTTCGTAAGAATATTGCTGTGGCAATATTATGATCCTACATCTTGCCTCTTTTTCCTTTAATATTGCTTGAAGAGCGATCTTTAAGTAAAAATCAGTTATTTTAGTAATCTTTGATCTTTGTTGATGAAGGGACGACCGAAAGAATATTGGACTTGAAAAGTACATCCTTGCCTCTATTCTTTTGTGAAGTTCCAAAGCTTTGCGAAGTAAATAAGAAATATCAACTCTTGAAGTATATGAATTAAGAAGTATCCTTGAAGAAATATAAGAAGTACTCAATCCTCAAAATATAAGAAGTATCCGTCCTTGAATAAAAGTCACAAGTATTGCCTCTATTCATGCGAAATTATTACTTCATTTTGGTGAGAATTCTTGTCCATTTTAGAAATGATTCTTGCCGAGAAGATAAAGAACATAAAATGTTTTCTTGGTAATCCATAGTTGCCTCTGTTCTTTATCTATGAAGGTAGAATCCTTGAGAAAATATTAAATGAGCGAATTGGTTCTTTATTCTTATCTTGCCTCTGTCTCATGTTTTGTTTTCTTGTGATCTAAATAACCACATTTTGCGAAATTCTGACACATTCTGCGAAATTCTGAATAATCTGCGAATTCTGAATAGTGCTCCTGAAATAGTGTTGTGAATAGTGCCTCGAATAGTGACGCGAAATTGTAAATAATCCTCTTGAAAGACTCTGAATAATAATTCTGAGAAATTCTGAATAATACTTCTGAGATATTCTGAACAGTATATTTCCGAGAGATTCTAAATAGTATTTGCTTCTCATTATCTATCTTGCGATGGACAAATCTTTCCTGCATTCTTAAAAGAAAATAGTTAATGTTTGGGATTATTCTATTGGTCTTATTTTGACTTCCTAGTTAAAGGTCTTATTTTGCCAATTTTTCTTTTTGCGATAAAATCGCAGGACGTTCTTACATTTATATGCAAAAACCCATTGATCTTGCCTTATCCTTGTTTTGTCAATTTCTCTGCGATAATATGATAGGCCTAAGTTCTTTTGCGAGAACGAAGCCCCATGACATTGCCGTCTTGCGATGAAATCGCAAGACGTCTTTACATTTTCATGTAAAAACTCATTGATCTCATCTTATCTTTTTCTTTTGGCTTTTTTCCTCTGTAGAATATTTGTCACGCGATAATATGACAGGCCTAAATGTTCTTGCGAACGTAAATCCCCATGACATTGCCATCTTAAGACACTTATCATCTCCCTAATGGAGGGCTCCACCCTTATCTTCCCCCTGGTTTCCCCTTCAAGGAGGGCACATCAGCCATACAAGACTAGCTCCTCTCATCTGTTCTTAACAACAACCAGTTGTTTTCGAAGCCTCTTATCCTTTATGCCTATATGGCTTATACTTACGAGACTGCACCCTAAGTCGGGTTTTCTTCGGGCCGAGTGCATCATAGCCAAGACTTTCCAAGAATGGCCAGGGTAGTTTCGTACTCCCCGGGCACCCTTGGCTCTACTGTGTACCTCGGAAACTTGGTCATACTTTGCACTCCTTAGGATAGACCCTCGGTCGTCCAACCAGGGTATAACCTTATATAGTTGTAAATCCAAGAAACCTCTCCTGGATGGGTTTTGAATAACCCCAATCTCTATGACTCAGGTTCCAGCAGCGGTATAACCTTATCCCTGAGCCACGCAAAGAGATACCCCCTAATATGACGCACTTTAGGTCTTATATTTGCCTCTTGCGAAATTGTATTCGCGAACTAGGGTGTACGCCATAAAGGTTCGTCCCATTCTTATGTCTCTGCGAAATTTTATTCGCGTTTATTTATTCTATCATTTCTGTCATTTTTTCCATTCACTCTTTGCGAAATAATCATTCTTTTCTTCATTCTTTGCGAGATAATCATCAACTCTCTTCTTTGCCAAATAATAAAAAATCTTGCGAAGTAATTGTAGGACCAGAATATCGCTACAATACTTCTCTGCGAGGTTAACAACACTTCCCAGCGAGCATAACTGCAAGATATTCAACTACACTTTGCGAGTGTCACAAAAGCAGTCAAAAGAGCGACGTAATAAATGACGAGTGAAGAAAACTTGAGAG
>JAJJWX010005329.1:0-25027 GCA_023529315.1 Papaver bracteatum
TTAATTGAATCCATAGCCAAAAAAGACGTGTGCTAATATCTACGCTCCATGGATTCAGCACTTGTGGTCAAGCCAGTGCCACGCCCCGAGCGTTAGCATGAATAGTCTGTGGCCAAAGTTGCAGCGCCATCATTAGTGTTCCGTGGCTAAAGTTGCAACATAATTTTCACCATTCCGGGGAATGAAGCCAGTTTCCACCATTATATGGACTGAAGCCAATTTCCACCATTCCACGGACTGAAGCCAATTTCCACCATTCCGCGGACTGAAGCCAGTTTCCAACATTCTATGGAATAAAGCCACTTTCCAACATTCCGCGGACTGAAGACAATTTCCACCATTCCGCGGACTGAAGCCAATTTCCACCAATCCAAGCCAAGCGTCATCTCCATATATTCCATGACCTATCTAGACAGCGCCATCTACTATGTCGTGGACCAAGTTATAGCGTCATATCTGCAGATCGGTATCCAAAGTTCTAGTGCCAACGCCAGCACTCTATGGACAATCCACAATTATGTCAAGCCGTCAATGCAAGGATTACAGATTCCTCATGCCTCTTGCAAAAGTTTAGCCTAATTTTCCTGGCGATATCTTCCTGACTTGCCACTTTTGTTTTTATCCTTGTCTGTCACCATCTCATGCTTACCCCGCAATAATGCCACCGTTACGAGCTAAGCATGGGACTTAATGTTGATGGTGGCTTTTAGTTCAGGGCTAAATTTGTAAAAGTCTATCTACCTGACCCGGGATCAGATGTAGTAGACATTGATATGTCTATATTCCGCAATGAATTTGGAGAATATATCAAAATATGATGAGTTCCTATGTCTTTCTTCATATTATATTGAAACTCAAGCTCTTAGATGAATTGTCCACTAGTATAGAGCCTAATGAGTGTATAAGCTCCTAACTTCATTACTCACAGATTCCAGAGCTTGGTGAGTACTTTTTTTGTGCTTATGTTCCCCGACAGAACCCTTAATATTGGTATGGCATGATGGATTTGTGTTCACTCGCAGCATAGTAGAACAGACCACCAAGTACCAAGGTTAAGACCCTTGTAAAAAATACTAAGTCAGAAAGAGGAGAATAACGGAGCCGCAGAGTAGGAGCAGCAATCAGAGGGAGCATGGCCACGCCATAGGATAGACATCGCCATTTGGCCACTCCCCATGCTACCTTACCGGCCATTATTCCTTTGTCGACCAATCAGGTTGCTTTAAACCCTCCGCACGTCCATGAGTTGTGTCTGGGCCCATACTTTCTGGCCACCTACTTTTATTGACCAATCAGGTTGCTTTGAACCTGCCACAACTTTAAAAGAGGTGGAAATTGTGTCGAGAAGTCTCCATACTAAGTTGGCTTCCCAAAACCACGCCAACATGCTAACGTCATGTAAAATATGCCAAAATGAGCATGCAAGGCGCACATGCCAAACGGCATGCCAATCACACATGCCAAATGGGCATGCCAAGTGCACATGCCAAACGTGCCACTTACCGTGGCAGCATGCCAACCCACTCTCTGTTCGTGGCCATCATCACAACAGACTTCAATTTGGCTATCCTAACCATAAGCACGACCATTCTCTAGTGGAGGTGGACGAAACCCTAATTTATAATCGTGGTATAAAATTATGCCACCTCGGGCCCACAACATGCCACAAGATGTGCGGACTTAGGAAACCCTAAAAAATGCGCCACACCATAGCCTTTCGTGGAAATATTTGCTCATGTGGCCGTTTTTACATGGTGTCTTGCCTATAGCTCCTTTGGCATAACTATGGCACCATTTGTATAAAGTGCCATGCCATAGCCACCTACAGCATGCCGCATGTCATATGCGCTAATTAGGGTTTCAGCATGCCAAACCCTAATTTAGGCAAAGTTGCTACGCCAACCAAGCCAAATAATGTTCCATAGAGTATTGGGACTGATGTGGCCACTGAAACTAATGTTTCCACACCACGTTGGATTTTAACACCAGTGTGCCAAAATCTAGTGACCATGGCTATGCCAGGCGCCACTTGCACCACCATGCCGCTGGCATGCACAAGCTATGCCATCCAT
This sequence comes from Papaver bracteatum, assembly GCA_023529315.1. Lineage (NCBI taxonomy): Eukaryota > Viridiplantae > Streptophyta > Magnoliopsida > Ranunculales > Papaveraceae > Papaver > Papaver bracteatum. The sequence continues at coordinate 2,073 of JAJJWX010005329.1, forward strand.
TCCACCGTACCAATGGCATGTACGAACTATGCCAGTCATGTCGTAGTGCCACTGGCATGCGCTAAAAGCGCCACTATGCCATTATCAGGCGCCAACAGGATGTGGCCATAACCAATGGATACCCTTCCTCATGAGATACAATCTCAGCCGTCCAAGTTCTCCACCAAACTGACAGGCTTGTGGCAATTTTTAGGCGACCAGTCGAGATAAACCTAAATAGCACCACATGCTATTTTCCTACAGCAAGTCTCTTGATTTTGACTTTCCACACGTAGAAAACTGCTACATGTTTTCCACGAAAACACTCAAGACAACAAACATGTCACAAACTGGGGGATACTCATCAGGGTATTGGTCTAGTGGTTTACAGCGTACGGCATGAAATACGCCCGTTACAAGAAAGTGTCATGAAGTGGGACGGTTAATGGTGGCAAGAAGTAACGGGTGTAAACGGATCCACTTCCTTCATCATGGAAACATGATTTCTGACAGTTACACACTCTTCCATCACTCAATCGTTCCCACTTCCTACGAGACCAGGGTACCTTTTATTATGACTTGTATAAATAGGTCTCTCTTATTTCCACCAGACACAAGTTATAGTTAGAGAACAACATAGTATCCAGAAATCGCCAAAGAACTGATAGCTTTCATCCTGCAAGCCAGTTTGAAACTCTGATACAAGTCATAAAACAACCACACCTTCAGACCAACCCTTTTCCTTCACTTTTTGACCGTTGCAAGCATGGAATGGCCATTTCTTGGTTTAGGAAAGGAATGTATAGATTGATCTTTCGAATAAAAAGTACTCCAGTGCAATGTATTGTTTAAGGTTTAGATTCGTTTCTCATCCACACACCCAAAATTACCAAAATCAGCAAAAACCGTCTTCACCCATAAACAAGCACGAAAACAACCCTTTATTTGTGTAGTTGTATCTTTTCTGATGACTACATCCAAATTAATATAAAGGCTAATACTTACTCTAACATACAATATTCAAAGATAAACAGAGCATGAAAGTAAAGATTGACACAAGCATAAAACGTGGTTCGGCCATGAAGACCTACATCCACGGGAAAGAAGATTGTTTCTTTATTGATTATAAGGTCTTACCCTTGAAAAAGCTACAAATCTCACTTAGATCTCTCACTATTTCTCTGTCTAAATCTCTCCCATGTATTCTCTATAAAAACACCATCTAATAATACATTATCTAACCTTTCTCATCTCCTGCTACATGGGTTGGTATTTATAGACAAATAAAATTCGTGAAGGTCATCCCTCGTCGAGCTCTCGGAGTCATCATGCATCGTCTTACCTGCTTAGGACTGGTTCTATACTATTTCTCGTGATGGTATGCCAAGTTCCTCTTCGAGTCATCTCGCCCAGTTCGTCATCGTGAATTTCTTATCCGAAGGTCCTCGTGCTGCTTCATCTACGAGTTATAGTATAAGTTGTCTGAGTTCTCTGCTGTGATATAGACTCGCCCTCACTTCTTGTGATCCTTCATTAAATGCAGTGTTTCTTTTTGGACTTGACTGACTGAATCGATTAGACCACTCCTTCACACGCGTCGTTCATGTGATGTTGGTGGAAGGCGTCTCGATTTAGGCGAGATCAGCTTTATGGAGAATGATTCGGTGCTCCTACCTTATCATCTCATCATGAAGTCATCCCTTGAGATTTTGACACGTGGCCATCGGGTATTTTACCCTCCGATTTTGAATCTTTTCTTTGCAACTTTCCAAGGGCATGTTGGGAAGAAAACTTCGTGATCGTCTCGCCTTTTTCGCCACGTAAGAGATCTCCACCATGTCTTCTTTTTTTTACCCATTGGTCTTGAGGCGTCTGTTGGTTATCCCATGGTTAATGGAGACCTCTTTCTCCTTGTGGGCGACGTTGTTTATCACTCCTTGATTCTTTTGGATAAGTCATGGCTGTATTTTCGAGGACTTTATCTTTGTATAAATATTCTTGTAGTGGGGAATTTGGATTTCATTTCCTTTTTCTCTTCCTCCTAGGGTTTTTTTGAAAGAGATTTTTTATGCCTGGTGAGCATGCCTCTTCTCGTCCTTCTTGTCGAAGAGTTTCCTGTTCATGTTTCCTTAATCATGATAGTATGTCCTCTCATTTGTTTAAAGTTTTGTTATTCCTTGATATGATTTCTAGATCATCACCGATGTTTCCTCAGGAAGGCTCATTTTTCCTCATCTTATTCTTACCCCGTCGGTGTTTTAGAGGATCTCGCTTGTCTGCTAGTGTATTGTGCTCTCTGTTGGAAGACTTTGCATTTATCAATGTACTTTTTCTTACGGGAAAGCTTGGAAACACTTTTTTAAAGTGTTTCTTCGTGCGCTTGGCCTTTCCAATGTCTTATGTTTGTTACATAGATTTGTATTTGACAGTTTTTGTCTGTACAACCTGTCATTCTCTTCCCAAATGATGGGTATGGGTCATCCGAGCTACTTAGGATGCTAAGGTATAAAACACCATTTTCGTATTTTAATCGTATGTATATATACCTTTCCCCTTGAGTTATGCCTTAGCATCGGATACGTCAGGAAAATTAGCTTCATGGGTGTTTAGATGGTGAAGTCATCATCCTATGGATGCTCCATCCCAGCTGGTAAAGGAATGTTGCTCTTTCTTTCGTCGAGGGCGAGGTTCGAACCGGTATTGACGGATATGCTCCTAGTGGAGTATGGCGGTGGGGTGCTCCTCCGAGTTGGGTACTGTAGGATATCCTCGTGTTGGGTCCGAGGTTAGTGGGGTGTGTAGAGAGATTTCTCATTCACTGGGATGTTCATTGATATGTTATGTGCCCCTGAGGTTTTTATTATAATGGCTACTTGGGATTATAAATGTATTTTGTTTGTCCAACCGTGGGTGACAGAGCCTCGGAGTGATCAGTTCCTTAAATGACTAAGTCATCGCTTACCGTGATGGACATTAAATATGGTTATTTTCCATTTTTTGCCCCTCCGTGTTGTTTTGATTTAATCGTGTCATGTTTAGGTTGCATTTGCCCTGGTTATGTAGTTCGTTGTGTGAGCCATCTGTTTGTCATCCATCGTTTGGAGGGAGATACCTCGGTCAAGTGATTCTTCCCTTAGCTAAAGGTTAGTACCTTGATTCTGAGCATCTCCTGTTATGGCAGGACATCACCCGATTTATGGATCGTGATGGCATTACCCTAGGTTTGTATCCGTATTAGGTAGCTTAGGTTATCCACCACGTCATCATGCTTCATTTGGCAGGATGGCATTGCCTTAGGTGTAAGTCCATGTTGGGCAGCTTAGGTATTTTCCCGCATCATTCGTTGTAGAATGGAAGGTGTTGCTAGCACCATGCCATAATCTTGATGGGACTTTTGGATATTGAAATGAGTGGAGCTATATGCAAATATAAAAAGAATGAAAACAAAAATAAATAAAATATGAAGTAAGACAAAAAAAAGTAAATAATATAAAAATAGCTAGTACAATAATATAAAGAGAGTAAAAATGATCACGCAAAAGTCTAATTTTATTACTTTCAAAAGAGGGTTGTGGACCCATAGTACATTTTAGCAAGGTATCACGACCTATGATGTGAGGATTCTAATCCTGGTGCTTCGTCATGCTATATCAAATGATAAGCTTTTCTCAAGATTGATTAGCTAGACATCTCGGAGTAGTAGTCTTTCTTCCCGAGGTATCATCTTTCGCCGTCGTATGGCTCGGCGAGTGTTATATCCTGAGCCATTCAAGTATTGTATGGCTTAAGGTACTTGATATTCCAGGGGAGCTCTAGCTCTTCCCCATCGGCTTTGAGCAACCTGTAAGCTCTGTTGCATGCTTTTGCAATGACCGTTAGTGGCCCATCCCAGATGGGAGAAATTTTTCCTGATTCGCGCTGATACGGTGGGATCTCGCGCCAGAATTGGTCGCCTACGTTGAAGTGTCTCGCATGGAATCGTTTGTTATATTCTCGGGCCACCCTCCGATGGTAGTTTTCCATTTTTTGTAGAGCGATTTCTTGGATTTCTTCGAGATCATCTATCTTAGCTAGTATCATGTCTGAGGTGAGGTTTTTCTCCCATTCATCGGTCTTGGTTGTTGGGATCATTGCTTCTGTAGGTATGATCGCTTCCGTTCCATAAGTCAGAGCGAAGGGGGTCATTCCTGTAGCTTCCCTTCGGGTGGTCCTGTAGGCCCACAAAACATTATGCAATTGTTTACACCAACACGCTCCATGACCATCTAGTTTTTTCTTGAGTATGTTGGCGATGGTTTTTTTAATAGCCTCTGCTTGACCATTACTCTCGGGGTAGATGGGTGTGGATTTGAGCTTTCTAATATTGAAGCTGTTAAAAGGAGGTCGATATTTTTTCCTCCAAGCTGAGCCCCGTTGTCCGAGATGATGGCCGCTGGGATACCAAAACGACAAATGATGTGCTCGAAGAGGAATTTAAAGACATTGTGGTCCCTAATATGCCTCAAGACAGAGGCTTCTACCCATTTGGTAAAGTAATCTGTAGCCACTATGAGGTATTTTTGCTATCATGTACTAGCTCATAGTGGTCCGACAATGTCGACCCCCACTTGGAAAATGGCCAAGGGATGAGAACAGCTTTCAAGTCCATCGATGGCGCATGTCTCCTTTTGCCGAATTTTTGGCATGATTTTTCCATTTTCTTGGAATCCTCGTTCATGCGAGGCCAGAAATATCCTTGGAGCCTGGAATTGCTATGGTTGCTGGCATATCTGTAGTGTATTTCCCTTTGTATTTCCTGACCTTCTGAGAATGAAAGTGATGTGTGTCGTAACCACAACAAATTAATTAATATTTTACTACATAATTAACAAATAATATAGTGTAGTCAAGTCCGTTCCCATAAGGAGCAAGAGATTTTTAGTTGTAAAATTGTCACAAAAAGGGGGGGGGGTTTAGATTTTTAAAGCAAAAGAAAGTAAATAAAGAAATCAAAAGTGTAAGTTGAAATTAATAAGGGAAGTTAGATCAAGGAATCCTTCTTCATTGCAAAACAATTAATGATTCAAGTTATGTTCTTTTCCACTTTTTATTAGTCACAGATTATCACCAACCGTAGGATAGAAGGTTCGCTTAGCTAACCCCAAAATTCCTTATTTCACTGAGTAACAAGTCTGCTTAGTTATCAGATTCTATTCAAAAGAATCACCTTGAGGTTCGCTTACAAGATGTAATTCCCCGAACGCATTAAGATTTATGAATTTAGGTTTAGTACTAGTAGTTAGACTCGGTTCTCTTGGTCCACTTTCTAGCGTTGTTTTCACACACAATTTCTCAACGGAATCCCTACGCATGGTCTCGTGTTTTCTACTTATGTAAATATCCAAGAAACTATTACGTATTTTCTAACTTTCACTAGCTTTAGATCAAATTAACAAATCAATTTTGCTTGCACTCTAAACAACCTATCAATCAATCATAAACATTTATATTAGTAAAAACAAACAATAATCATATGAAAAACTTCAAGATAGAATTGAAAACAAAACTAAAATCATATGTTAAAACTAGGAATTCATCCTTAATCAATAGAAAATTAGCTACTCATAGTTTGGAGTTCACACAATAATAATAATAATTAAAGAAGAACTTATTGAAAAGATGATGGTTGCTCCTTCCTCCAATCCTTGTGCACTTTTACTCATTCTCTAAAGTAGATGTGTGTAAAATGTTGTAGAGAACTCTTTTATTTATAGGCTTCAATGCTCTCCAATCCTTGTAGTAAAAGAACCCCTTTCTCAAAATAACACCACTTTCCCAATTTGAGCCTAATTCCAATTTCAAACCCAAATCTCCAAATATTTCAAGTTTCCATCCAACTTCTAAATCTAAGTATTCATACCCATGAGAAGAATACACAAAAAAAATATATTATTTTAGTATGCCGGAAAAATCCTGGTGCAACCGGAATCCGGTGAGAAAGCTCCCTGCCGATCACTGCTATATTCTTCCCGGAACAGAATATTCCGTCACTGTACCATTGGAAGTAACTGTCAAACTAATAGTATTCGTCAGTAAATGGGTCAAGGGGAGGAGGAGTCATATACCGAGTCAGCATCTTACTCGGCTAGCTGGTCTTACTCAACTGATTTGAATCGGTTACCGCAGTACTGAGTTGTCTCATCGGAGGGAAAAATCAGACAGAGTTTCCTCTGTTTCTGGCTGATTTCAGGCCATTTTTTCAGGCTTATTTTTGGTCTTCTCCTGTGACAATCCTAACATACATCTATTACAGCATTTAATTCACACTCCCAGGTATTCATTGCAGCATCATCACCGGTACCCATAATCATCTGCTACGTAGTTCTTGAGATTTACTGTAGCACCAACACAATCCCTTCTGATATAACTAGTTCCATCTCTCCACAGCATCACCAACATCTATCATGTCTTGATTTCACAGACTGCAATTCTTCTTTCATTCCTGGCTTCTCCGATTCAATAGAACAACCACCAACAGATGCAAATCAAAACATCATCAGAACTTCTCATATCTTGCTGTAATTTCATCCTCATAACCAAACCTATCTCTGATTTCCTCAAATTCAGAAGCAAACCTAACTTCAAAATTCATCTAACTTCATCAAATCGCAGCAAAAACCCATCATCATTCTTCACAGACTTAAACCCACCTTCGATTCAAGCAGCAATACTTACTTCAGATCCAATTTCTGTGCTTCTGTTCGATCTTCAAATCCCCATCATTATTAATAGCAAACCCTAACTACTTCTCTATCCCAGCTTCGATTTCTTACTCGAATTAGAAGCATCATCATTTCTCAACAATCTATATTCTTGATGTCATCTCTGAATTTCGGATTTAATCTGCCTCTCTTGATCGCCACAGGAGAAGCCGCTGCTTTACTTCTCTCGTCTCAAATTCAGGTGATGGAATGAATGAAAATGATTGAGAAGATTACTCTTCTCGATTTAGGGTTGGATAGTTTAAATTTGGATGGTTACACACCAGGGATAGGGACCACCACCCTCTTTAGATAAGGGCCATCCTGATTGGAAACCCCTTAACCACAACTGGTCTTTATTTAATACTCCTCCAAATAGAGTTTCCCCTTAACCTTGATCTGGATCCAGATAGTGTTCGCCCTTAAAATGATAATCTTGACTATTTTGCTCGAATCCGGTGATTTCTTCTTGTTTTTCTCCGTGCGACTCTAGAGTACCTAATAACTCAAAAACACACGTAAAATACATAATTTACAAGAAAAATAGCAAAGAAAACATAAACTCTATGGATAGTAAATACGGCGTATTCTACACCTATCAAATTCCCCCACACTTATACTTTGCTAGTCCTCGAGGAAATCAAACTAAAACTTACAACTTCAAAGCTTTCCAGCGTCCCAAGCATCCAGAAAACTATGAGGACATAGACTTTCTGCATACAAGTAATAAGAAGTTAGAAATACTAAAGAACATATTCTCATTCTTAAACCATGAAGATTACTAGTACGTGATAGTGATTTTGGGCTTCAATGTGAATTAGAGGTACCTCATCCTGGTGACTTAGTAATTTTACCCATCAAGTTAGATCAGGCATAGTATTACCGCTTAGGCCTTCTACTATGATGTCTAATCTTATTTTATTTTGAATGCAGGCTCTGTATCATGTCCTCCCGCTGAATTATGTTACAATATCTAAACTTCAAAATAAGTTGGAAGGAGAGGCAAATCAGGCAACTGTGGGTAAACTGGCTTGTGATGGATATGTGGAAGCCAAGAACAAACAAAGACTAGAGGTAACATAATCAACTTCCTGAACCATGTGTTGGGATCTTGCAACAATGAACAACACGTTAGATGTATCAAAAATAATATGTAAAGAACTAATTCGAGACAACTCTACCGAAATAACTTGACGAAGGCAGAATCACAGGTTCAACAAGTTGTCCTTAACACATTAGTTCGCGGGTATACTCGAGTTGAGTAATGCTAAACCCCTCACAGCGAAGATGTGTCCAGGATAAGACTGCCTAATATAACTTGAGTTAGCACAACACAAGTTACCCTTTCTTCGAACTCAGCAACGGGGATGGAAGTAAAACTTATGGAGAAAACCCTAGAACGAATGAAGAATTTTTTTTCGGTGTGTAGAAAACAGAATTTCGAGTTGTATTTAAAGGAGAAGATACTTGCAAATCAAGTTAGGTTTTGGTTTTCTTCAAAAACTAGTAAAACACCTAAAAGGAATTTACCCATAAATAAAACTCTAAAAATATTTTAGGAATTAATTTCCTAAAAAAAAACTCGCCCAAAAAATAAATCCGAGTAGAAGAGAAACTTGGAGCATGAACACCCCCGCTACACCCACAATGTTGTTTTACAACATATCCATAAGCATATGGTTATATAGTGGAGCTCCTTCTCTATTATACTTAATATGGGACTAAAGAGAGATTCATTCACTCATAAAATGAGCAAGTATCCTTGGACCCATAGATCACTAGATCAAACCACACCAAGACCAAAATATTTTTATTAAAACTCATTTTTCTCCAACACCATGATCACTCAGTTTTCTCAATTAAGCGTGTAACTGTAAATTAAATTACTGAATATTCAAGTTTCACAACAATAACCTTATGTATTTTTCTTGCTTGATAATAAGTCGTATTATAATATTTCCTTGCGTACAGGTCCATCAAAAAAAAGAAGAGCTGGGAATATCTTCGGAGTCCTTCCTGTCTAACTAGAATGGAGATGCCCTGACATGCCTTATTTCGATTTTGCTAGATTGTTTTGTAAGTTGTCTTGGTTATTTTCTGTGTGCTCGCTTAATCTATGTGTGATCGCTTAATCTCAACTCTGTATCAGAGTTCTCATTTGTAACCATTCTGAAAACATTTTTTATTTCCTTTTGGGCTTCAAGAAGGCTGAGAAGTGTTTGTAAGCCTTATTTCTTATTAAGCGATAAGCAATAAGAAATAGAATGCAGATACCCTGAGTGAGAAGTGTTTGTAAGCGTTATTTTCACTCAACTAGTAAATGGTGAACAACCATCTTGATTAATTGAAATTGTTGCAGGATCCAGCACAGCAGAAACTGGTTTACAGAGTTCTTTCTCATTGGTTTACAGGTAGTGTAAGAGTACTAGTAGTTGTAATAGTCCGTAGTGTGACTGTTTTTCTTTTCTGACAACACGCATTGCAGAAGACGTGTTTCTCCTTTTTTGCTTTCTTGTAATCTATATATTCACACTCATTGAATGAGAAACATATCCAACATTATTGTTGATGAACCTTAAGCTTTTTAACATGTATAAGGGTATTCTCAAAGACGGACAAGTAAGAGTTGTGTTGTTATTTATCTATACTTTGCAAGTTTGGTCCTAGGAGATAGATGATTGTTTAATTAGTGATCCAATAAACAAAATTTTTAGGAAGTTTCCGTGAAAAAGGTTTGAAGAGCAGGAGGATTTGTGGGCGGAGGTTCGAATGCTCAGCTGCGTAGAACATTCTAACATCGTCAAGATGATTGGTCGTTACTATGATAAAGGGAAAGATCATTTTATAGTTTATGAATTCATGCCATTAGTTCGTTGAATCTTCATTTACAAGGTAAGGTTTCTCACCATCTTGTGGATCATGACATTGTAAGATTTATTATAAGAACTAACTCGATATTTTATATTCTAGACCTTAAACCCGGAACAACGCCTCTCGACTGGAACACTAGGATAAAGATAGCTATGGGGGTGGCCAAGGCTTTAGAGTATCTTCATGATCAAAAGGCCTGTAATCTACAGTGGCCTGAAAGGATCCGGCATTTCAATCGACGAAAATTATAATCCAAAGCTGTTAGATTTCGGTCGTGCGGAACATGGTCCTGAACTGAATATCACCGCCGTCAATAGAAAGCTCCCATTTGGTTATCTAGGTCCAGAGTATTTTACGACTGGAAGAATCACTTTGAAATCTGATGTCTATACTTTTGGTGTTGTTTTGCTTGAGCTGATCTCTGGGCGAAAGGCAATTGATAGAACCCGAACCAGTGGTGAGACCTGTATGGTTTTATGGGTAATATATTTCTTCCCTTTGCCCACCATTTATTGCTTACTCCGATCCAGAGACAATGAAACACATGTTTTTTCTAATGCATCTCCTTGACATATCACCATTTTGGCTTTTTGCAGGCACGGCCATTACTTAATGACAAGAAGAAGTTCCCCCAAATTGCTGACCCACTCATGGAAGGACGGTTTCCACATCGTGGACTTGTCCAAGCTCTCAATCTTGCGAAATGTTGTTTACAAGAATACTATCGGAAAAGACCTCTTACAGGAGAAGTTGTGATGACTCTATCAAATTTAATTAGTCTCCCAAGTATATGCGAAGGAGCATAGGGTACAACCAATGCTGATTCATTAACCCCGTCAACGTCTATGACGCGTAGATCACAAGCCGTTGCATAAGTAAAATCATGGGTGTGCAACTAGTTAGCTTTTCTTCTGAAATTTGTATGTAGCTGTACCTAATGTGAAGAAGCGATAGACATGTGGGATCTCTTAAATAAATATCAAGATTCAAAATCTCTTAAGTATGCGTTTTCATGTTCCCTGCTGAAAAACCCATAACCATGAGCCCCGGACAAATGCCAAAACAAAATTAAGGGCGAGTGTGAGATTCACTTCAATATATCGTGGAATGCAGAAGTCACCACGGTAAATATAATCTGTCAAAATAAAAGTTACCAACATAAATGTGCAGTTAGTACTACTGGAAGCGTATTGAATGGAACCAGTCCAAGCATTAACATTCTGTGCAGCTAGTGGGTTGAATTATTATCTAGGGATTCCCTAAAAGCTGAAAACAGAGAAAAGGCATACAGAAAAAGACACAAAGTCTGAGAAAAGGTACTTAAAAGTTTTTTTTTTTTTGTTGTTTTAAGGTTTGTATCATGGTGGCGGACAAAAGCAGTAGTGTGAAGCTGATATTTATCCACTATCCCGTGAGACATGAATAGGATTGCCGAAAATGGAAAAATTTTAACTACCCATAATTTGAAACAATAAGTTAATTTGTCACTAATGAAGTTCTTACTGATAGCCAGCTCAATACCCACCAGAGCACCAAATGCTTCCGCTTAAACAGGGGAGTTAAATTCTAACACTTGTGTCTGACAGCCATTGAACCACAACTGCAGTCCCTAGCCACTGCAGCTAGCACATGCATAGCTTTTAATGGGATTGCCGAAAATGGAAAATTTTCAATTTTATAAATGAGATCATTCGAAACAAATTTGTCATTATTGACTGCTCAAATGGTAATTGGTGGGATCGATCGTAGGTACTTTGCAGGGCCGGCCCTGAGGCAAAGTACCCGAAGCTATGCTTTGGGCAGCAGAATATTAGGGGCAGCAAACAAACTTTTTCTTTGCGGGTTTGTTAGCAGTTAATTTTGGATGATGGGAAATCGTTAAACACGATCACAAAAGTCAAAAGACTTTTAAGTTAATTTATGTGTATTTACGAAATATTAGTCTTTCAAAATGGAGTATTGAAATGGGGCCAGCAAAATATAAGAAAGTTATTTGCCCCAATTAGTAATAGCCGAATTATAACACTATCTTTTTATTTTTCTTTCCGCATCTCATACATTTTTCATTGTGTCGTCCTCTTCTGGGCTAGCCATCCAGGAACAAAAGGGAAAAAAGCTAAAAAGATTTAGGGCATTATTATTCCTCTAAAGCCATACAAAGTACCTCGATTTTGTTTTACTTAATTATTGATTCACTGACCCAAAATGTATGACTTTTTTATATATATTATGTTTTGATAATTAGATAATAGTTGTGTATACTGCTGGTTCGTAAGAATGTCCCCGGGTCTGGAAAGAAACGTTGAGTTAGTAAAATCTAACCATTGGGAGCTAAAAATAGAAAAAAGGGAAAAGGAAAAAGAACAGTGAGGTAATAAAAATTTTCTTGATCTTTGATTAAACCTAGTGAATCAATACTTAAAAATTTGGATATCATTTGTGTTAATGAAGCTAACGGTCGAAGTGTATACTGAAAGATACGGCAATTGTGAAGCCAATGCCATGAATAAGAATAACGTTAATGTAAACATAGATGACGATATAACAATTTTTTTTCTTTTTTATATATAGTTCCTAAGTAAGCTTCGGGGCAACGATATTCCAGGGCCGGCCCTGGTACTTTGAATAGTGGGTGTTAACTGATATCAACCAATAAGAAGGTGTTTTGACAGTTGATATTTCGAAACACTTCCGAAACCAAACACACTCCAAAAATCTTCTTTCTCACAATTTGTTTAAACTGGTTTTTCTCAGGCTATGCCTATGTTTCGGTTTTTCTCCTGTGTTAGATCCAGTAATGTGTATAGCTCACATTCCAAGAGAAGACATGGTTATGGTACATAGCTAATCTTCTAATTCTTTGATTAATTAGATCTTATATGGGTGTTTTTTTACTGGTTTTTTCTTCTGTTTTCTTTTCTTGCTGCTAGATTAAAGTTTTGTTGTTGGTAAATTTCTTTTAAAAAAAAAAAGAAAGAAGCTGAATCTCAATATTGTGTTGAAGCAGAACAAGCTGAATTTAGGTATGATGCCAGTGTTCGTGTCTTCAAATCGAGAGAGTTAATTCCCGCCACTGATAAATTCAGTCAAGGATATGTATTAGGTGAAGGAAGATTAGGACGTGTCTATAAGGGTATTCTTAAAGACGGACAGGTAAGAGTTGTGTTGTTAATTACCTGTACTATTCCAATTTAGTCCTAAGTCATGGATGACACTGCATAATGATCCGATGAACTAAATTTTCAGGAAGTTGCCGTGAAAAGGTTTTATGAGCAGGCAGATTTTTGGGCGGAGGTTCGAATGCTCAGCTGCTTAGAGCATTCTAACCTCGTCAAGATGATAGGGTAACTGTGATAAAGGGAAAGATCATATTGTTGTTTCTGAATTCATGCCATTACGTTCGTTGAATCTTCATTTACAAGGTAACGTTTCTCACCATCTTGTGGATGACAACATTGTAAAATTCATTTTAAACACTAACTTGATCTTTCTATTTTGTAGACCTTAAACCCGAGAAAATGCCTTTAGACTGGAAGACTAGGATGAAGACAGCAGAAGGTGTTTCCAAGGCTTTAGAATATCTACATGATCAAAATGATCCTCCTATAATCTACTGTGTCTTGAAAGGATCCGGTATTTTACTCGATGAAGATTATAATCCGAAGCTGTCAGATTTCGGTTGTGCAGAACATGGTCCTAGATTGATTTTCACCACGATCAATAGAAAGCTTCCATATGGTTATCTTGGTCGAGACTCTGTTATGACTGGAAGCATCACTTCGGAATCTGATGTCTACAGCTTTGGTGTTGTTTTGCTTGAGTTGATCTCTGGGCAGAAGGTAATTGATGCAACCAGCAAGCGCAATATTGTTGCATGGGTAATTTTTTTCTTCCCTTTGCCCACCGTTTATTTTATTGCTTACTTCAATCCAGGATTCCAGAGACGATGGAACACGTGTTGTTTCTCATGCATTTCCTAAACGTATCAGCATTTTGGTTTTGCAGGCACGGCCATTACTTGGTGACAGTAAGAAGTTCCCAGAAATCGCTGACCCACTCATGAAAGGACAGTATCCACATCGTGGACTTTTCCAAGCTCTAAATCTTGCGAAATTGTGTTTACAAGAAGACTCTCACAAAACACCTCGTACAGAAGAAGTTGTGACCACTCTTTCAAATTCAGTCTCCCAAGTATACAAAGGAGCATAGGGCACAACCAAAGCTGATCCATTTACTCCGTCACGTAGAGGACAAGTAGTTGCATAAGTAAAATCATGGAGCGAGAGGTCTAATAAAGTTATGGAAGAAATGATGCAAGACTGTTATGATTGATAATTCAAACCCACCTCCTTGTAATAATTAATAAAGTTGCTCTTTAAATTATTTGTCTTGACACAGTAAGGTTGGATTTGTCTGTAATCAGCGCTGGTTTATAGTTTTTGACACATTCATATCGAAAGCAGTCTGGCATGGAGGCTGACCACTGCTAATGGGAACCTAGCTCCCAAAGACTCATTCAGCTTATGAAACGTTTTCTTTTTACCCTATCGTTTGAAGTTTCATCAGAGGTGGTATTGTCATATAATCCAACATTATTTTTGTAGAGTGAAATTCTTGTTGCACTGATAGTTTGCGGTGATCTTTATTTTATAATTCCATCTTAACACTGAGAAAGTGCATGGAAGTTTCTCATTGCAATACCAAACATGGTAATTCAAAACAGAAGAAGAATATATATTTGTTGTGAAAAAGAGAAAAAGGAAATGATACCATAAGTCTAGCAATTAATTATTTATTGGGAGACGAGTTCATATGATGTAGCACTTAAAAACCTTTTTTCTTTTTAAGGTTTGTGTCAGTGGATGGCGTGTCCCATCTTCTCATGTGACAAAAGTAGTAGCATGAAGCTGATATCTACCCACCAATGTAAGAGTTACCGCGTGAGATCAATAGAATAAGACACAACCAATGGACCATAATAAAGAGGATTGCCGGAAATGGAAAATTTTCAACTTTATAAAAGAAACCATTTGAAACAAGTAAATGCGTCATTCTTTTATGACCACTTAGCAGTAATTAATGGCATCGATTCTAAGAATGTTAATTGATATCAAGGATTCTTATAATAAGTTTAATCCTGATTAGCGTATTTAATCATCATTTATAAAAGAGAAACAAGTAGGAAGGGGTGCAAACGCGGCATCATTTCACTTGAACAAGGTGACAGTTAATATTTCGGAATACTTCTGAAACCAAACTAGTTCTAGTCTCTAACTCTTCTTTCAACAATTGTTTACACTTGTTTAAATCTGAGAATGTCTGGGTTTCAGTTTTTCTCCTGTTTTAGATCTAGTAATGTGCATAGCTCACAATCAAAGAGAAGAGATGGTTATGGTACGTATATACTTGATCTTCTGAAATCTTTTACTCCATCCGTCTAATTTTACTTGTTAAAATAGGTTTTTTCAAAAACTTAAAAGAAATTCAAATTACTTTTATATACAATATTGATCTTCCAAATTGTTTGTTTAATATACAAATTTTGATTCTGTCTTGATAATTAGAAAATTTTAGAGAAAAATATTTCAATTTTTTGGTACAAATTTGGTAAAAAAAATAAATTTTTATCAAGTAAAGTTGGATGAGGGAGTATTAATTAGTAAAACTATTGGTTTATTTCTTGAATTTTTGTGCTAGATTAACAATGTATTGTTGGTAAACTTATTTTTTTATTGTTTGGAAATTGGTTTTGGGACTTTTGGTTGTGAGAATCTTAAATTTTGATTTGATTGCTTGAATTTGGTGTTGAAGAATTTCAGCGTGATGCCAGTGTTCGTGTTTTCAAACTGAGAGAGCTAATTGTCGCCACTGATAAATTCAGTCCAGGACGTGTTATAGGTGAAGGAAGACTGGGACGTGTGTTTAAGGGTATTCTCAAAGACGGACAGGTAAGACATGTTGTTAATTACCTATACTTTGCTAGTTTAATTCTAATTAAGTGATCATAGATGAATGTTTAATGATCCGATCGATAAACTAAACTTTCAGGAAGTTGCTGTGAAAAGGTTTGATAACCAGGAAGATTTGAGGGAAGAGGTTCGAATGCTCAGCTTCCTGGAGCATCCTAACCTTATCAAGATGATAGGTTACTGTGATAAAGGAAAAGATCATATTATGGTTTGTGAATTTATGCCTTTACGATCGCTGAATCTTCATTTACATGGTATAAGGTTTCTCACCATCTTGTGGATTATGACATCCTAAAATTTATTATAAGAACTAACTTGATCTTCTAAATTCTAGACCTTAAACCTGGAAATAAGCCTCTAGACTGGAAGACTAGGATGAAGATAGCTGAAGGTGTTGCTAAGGCTTTAGAATATTTGCATGATCAAAAGAATCCACCTGTAATCTACTATTGTCTGAAAGGATCCAAAATTTTACTCGTGCAGAAAATGCTATTCCATTGAATCTCCGCAGGGTCTTCTATCCAGTGCTGGCAAATTCTTATGTTAGTCCAGAGTATGTTATGGCTGGCCACATCACTTCGACCTCTGATGTCTACAGTTTTGGTGTTGTTTTGCTTGAGTTGATATCTGGGCAGAAAGCATTTGATGCAACCACCAAGCGCAATATTGTTGAATGGGTAATTTTTGTCTTCCCTTTGCCCACCGTTTATTTTATTGCTTACTTCAATCCAGAGACGATGGAACACGTGTTGTTTCTCATGCATTTCCTAAACGTATCAGCATTTTGGTTTTGCAGGCACGGCCATTACTTAGTGACTTTACGAAGTTCCCCGAAATTGCTGACCCACTCATGGAACTACAGTATTCAAATCGTGGACTTTTCCTAGCTCTCAATCTTGCGAAATGGTGTTTACAAGAAGACTCTCGCAAAAGACCCCGTATAGCAGAAGCAGTGACTACACTTTCAAGTTTAGTCTCCCGAATTTAAGAAGAAGCACAGGGTACAACCGAATCTGATCAATTTACTCCGTCAAACACGGTACATAGGGCATAAGCTGTTGCATAGGTAAAATTATGGGATGAGAGGTCTAGTGAAGTTATGGAACAATGATGTAAGACTGTTATGATGATAGTACTCTTTTTTGGTTATCCTGATTCTGGCATACTGCAGCGAAGTACTATTAAATTTAAAGTGACCATTGGATTTCATCTTAACCCACACTTTCTACTCCCTCTTTAGGCCAATTTATCAGCGGTAAAAAAGTTTTTTTTTTTTTTTTTTTTTTTTTTTTTTGACACATGCAGTAAAAAAGTTCACCTCTCTATACACATGGCTAAATTGAATACTCTTTATAAGTATGTTCAACCGAGCTTCCAAAGATTCATTCTTGCAAAAACTCTGATGTAGAACAAGTTTTAACCCTATTGTTTGAAGTTTGATAAGAGATTGTGATGCCGTATAGTCCAACATTATGTACAGTGAAATTCTTGTTAAGCCAAATAGTTGGGTGATCTATTTTTTAAAATGCAAGCTTAACGCAAAAAACGTGGAAGTTTCTAATTGCAATACAAAACAGGAGAAAGAGTATATCACTCCTCCTTTAAAAGGCTAAGTCATATGAGCTCCCACATTGCACGGTGAGCATGACATCCACTCCAAATTAAATTAGATAAAAGCTTTCAACTACACCAATTCTGGAGAAGACAAGTGTTGTAACGTTATTGGTCGAAGATTTTTTTTTAAAAAGACACCCCATTAGTAGAGAACGTTATTGGTCCAAGCCCCTTGATTTTAACGGCTAAAAACTAAAACCGTTAGTAGAAACGTGGGTGTACAAGACTTATGTGTTGATTTATATTTAATTAAAAAATTACACCGGGTTTACACCAAATACTTAATTGGACGTTAAGTAATACCGTTAAGTAACACCGTCAAGCAGGGACGTTACGTCAAAAACTTATTAATAGGGAAAAAAAGATTTTAGAATATTCGTATCAATTTCTGTATTTTTATACGTTACTGAATTTGGTATAAGAAAGATTTTAGTCACCCAAAAAAAAGGAATTTGTATTCGCGTTCTCTTTTTCGTGCCTCCATAGATTCCTCTTCCTCCGTGAATCAATTTATACTTCAGCATGTTACCCAATTTGAATCTAAGGTTCGTCATTATATATAGACGTTGCAGTTCTTTCACAAGTACAAAAACAAACCGCCTTTGACATCCTTAGACGAGGGTATACGATATACGAAAAAGAAACCGTGACCAAATATTTTAGGGTGTACAAGACTATGATTATTTTCCATGTTTTAATTTTTATACAAAAAAATGTTAAACTAAAACTAAAAAGATAACAAAAATAAACATAATTTCTTTTTTACCATTTTCCGTATTTTTATACCAAAATCATTATCTAAAAATCTTTTGAACAATCTTATTAATTTCCATATATTGGTTTTTATACCAAGTTACTTTTTTTTTCTTTTTTAATCTTGACCGTGTATATACGGTTTGAAAAAAATCATGAACTAAATTTTCCTAGTATGTTTTTGGTTATATTAGTTTTTTTTTTTTCCGTTCTCAGGGGTGCAATAAGATAACAATGTGAAAGATTGTCTTAAATTATAGATGCTCTATTTTCTTTACCATACAAGACAAATAAACTTCTTAACACCTCTGATGGTTTTCTTGATGATTATGAGTTTATGAGGCACGGGTTTGCGTCATAATCATCGTCTCTATATCTTTTTTTTTTTAGTTACATCATAATCTCTTTATAAATTACATTCTAATACTGCTTTTATACATATTTCAATCTTTCTCCTTATAGTTTTTTTTTTTTTTCGTTTCTAATGGTTTTTAGCTTAGGGTTAAAATCGTAAACCACTAAACCCTAGCAGACAGCGACGTCACAACATTTAAGTGATAAAGCATTTACTAGGCGCATTTACTGAAAACCTTTAATGTTTCTTTAAATAATTACCGGGGTACCTTTTTTCAAATTAGGGTTACAACGAGCAAAACCCTAATTCCCCTCTGTGCCAATGGCAAATCATGCCAGCCACACCAATCGCGCCAAAGCATGCCAACCATGCTAGCCGCACCTCTGTGCCAATGGCAAATCATGCCAGCCACACCAACCGCGCCAGAGCATGCCAACCATGCTAGCCGCACCTCTGTGCCAATGGAAAATCATGCCAGCCACACCAACCGCTCCAAAGCATGCCAAACCATGCTAGCCGCACCTTTGTGCCAATGGAAAATCATGCCATCCACACCAACCACGCCAAAGCATGCCAATCATGCTAGCCGCACATCTGAGCCAATGGAAAATCATGCCAGCCACACCAACCGCGCCAAAGCATGCCAACCATGCTAGCCGCACCTCCGTGCCAATGACAAATAATGCCTTCCACACATATCCCAAACTAGCCGCGTCATGCCAAACACACTCTTCTTTGGCCCTATCTATGCTAGTCACACCATGCCAAGCCAAACGCCCTTGCCTTGGCCCTAGCCATGCCGTACGCCCATGGAAAACCATTGGCCCTACGCGCCAAGCTAAACCTCACCTAGCCCAACCTAACCGCGCCATGCCAAACACACTATGCCTTGGCCCTAGCTATGCTAGTCACACCATGCCAATCCAAACACCCTTACCTTGGCCCAAGCCGCGCCACCCTGCTGGCCTTCCCCTCACGGCTACTAAAGTGAAGGCATGCAACAATCAACGGTTGCCCTTCAATCCCAGGAGCAAATCCTGGCCGCCTAAAGTCACCTCATGACTTTGGCCCAAAATCCTAGCTTGGTCACGCACTTAGCCAAGCTAGTCGTGTCATGCCAAATATACCTCGCCATGGCCCCTCATGCCGCGCCACCCTGCTGTCCTTCCCATCGCGTCTATTAAAGTGAAGGTGTGCAACAATCAACGGTTGCCCTACAATCCCGGGAGCAAATCCTGGCCCCCTAAAGTCACCTCATGACTTTGGCCCAAAACCCTAGCTTGGTCACTCACCTAGCCAAGCTAGTTGCGCCATGCGTTAGCCCTATCCACGCCATTCACCCATGGAAAAACCTTGGCCCCATGTGCCAAACCATGCCAAGGCATGCCATGCCAACTTAGTTTAGGCCGGCCATTTCTTGGTTTAGGCCGGACTTGTACAGATTGATCTCTCGAATCTAAATTACTCCCTTGCAGTACATTGTTTAGGGTTTAAATTGTTTCTCACTTTCACACCCGCAATTACCAAAACCAGCAGAAACCATTTTCACCTATAAAAAATTGGCGACCACAGTGGGAGGATTGATCTATCGGTTACAATGTCAATTTTAGACTATCGATCTCAGTCTTCGACCCAGACGTCAATATGGTAGGGGAAGGCGATCCACTCCGACTCAGTTACCCAGCGACTCGATTATCAGTCATGACACGACAAGGGATGACTGGGGACTTCCCAGAGGATAGAAACAGATGACCCGCCCAAGGGTCAACGACGCAGTAATCAGACAACTCAGCAACGACTCGGAAGACCGGGGACTTCCCACGGCCGTATTTCTCGTAAATATTGGTCTTACACCCGGAAGGTCTACTTTTCATCAGAAGACCTGAGAAACCGAGTAAATATTATCAAGACAAAAATACGTGGTTTGCTTCTTCAAGTTCTGATAAAACC
The DNA here is from genome assembly GCA_023529315.1 of Papaver bracteatum. Classification (NCBI taxonomy): domain Eukaryota; kingdom Viridiplantae; phylum Streptophyta; class Magnoliopsida; order Ranunculales; family Papaveraceae; genus Papaver; species Papaver bracteatum. Next base: position 22,304 of record JAJJWX010005329.1, read on the forward strand.
TATAGCCATGTTTCATCTCATGTCATCTACCAACACACGGTTCCATGGTTTTCCTGGGGTGTCTGCGTCACTTTCATTCATAGACAAAGACAATTCAATTCTAAATATTTCATTAAAAAAACATATATAATCCAAAACCGTCAAGGTAGCATTTATCTACTAACCCGAGAAAACCAGAAAATCAAAAACCATAAACCAGACGCTTTGTTTGCCTTTCAAAAAAAAAAGTCACCTACCCATATGTGCCTACTTTGCACAACAATGATTACCTGTCCTATTAGTAGGCGTTACTACGGTGACATTCGAAGAATTGTTTATGATGACGTATTTCCACAAGTTTATGAAAGGCATACCCATGGATAGGGTTTACACCGGTTGAGAAGAAAAATATTTCTACAGATTTATGGAAGGCATACCTATGGCTATGGTTCGCACCAGCACAAGAAAACAAGAAAAAAAAATGAAAGAGAAACGCTGGAGTACATAGCTAGAATATTCTTTCCCACTTTATTGCTCCCGCGGTACCACTAACACCAAGACGTGATAACAAAGACACGAGATAAAAAGGGGAGCCAACCCATTTCATAAGCACAACACTTTTTGGAATTTGATTAAGGAAAGGATTTCCTGTTTGAGCTACGTATGGGAAGAGGCAACTGGGCCCGCAAGAACAAGTCCCCGCCACGCCAAGCCAGCCTCATGTCAAGCCAGCAGTGTTCCAATCCAACGGTTCACGCCATGCCCAGCCAACGGTCCATGCCGTACCAAATTCCAAAGCCAGCGTCCACGCCAAGCCAGTCTCATGTCAAGCCAGCATTGTGCCAAGCCAACGGTTCACGCCATGCCCAGCCAACGGTCCACTCCGTACCAAAGTCCAAAGCCAGCGTCCACGCCAAGACAGTGCCTATTCCAAGATGATCCAGCTCTAACTAGATGCTCTTCCCAGACGTACCTACCGGAGGCGCTTTCCAGACGCGCTACCCAGACATGCTTACCAGACGCACATGCCTCACGCGCCTGCCAGCCGCAATACCATACTATGTGCTAATATTTTGCATCCTCCCAGCGCTAACATCTTGCACCCTTCCAGCACCATCCTCGCCCTTCGAAACAACACCATGTCTCCAACACTTCTTGATCAAAACCGTGTCATCTATGCACGATACACTTACGATCACCAGAACCAGAGATGCTTCCGCCACCCCAATGATTCTTCAAGCATGGCAGCTCCAACCGTCACCAGGGACGCTACTCCACCATAAGGGAAAGATACTGGAAGATCCGGAAGAAGCCGACCTCATTTTATCACGGTTGATTTGATGAAAAGACAAAAGATACTTCATAAGGACGTGCGATTATAGATGAAGAGGCTCGCATTGCTCTTGAACGCCCAGTAGACGGGGATAAGAAATCCAATTTCATCACACGTAAAGATCAAGAAAGACTTCTCCAAAATCGAAAGCAAAGGAAATCAGCAACCCTCCTGAGTTCACAGAGACCCTCTTTCCGTCAAGACCTGCACGATGAGAACTTGACCCACAAAGTCGTACAGTCTATAATGAAATAGTTATGTGAAATTTAATATTTCTCCAAGGCATAACGTTAAGACATATTTTCATCCCTCAACCGCACTGCATCAGGGAAAGCAAGCGTTTCCAGCCAGGGAAGCAATTCCCAAACCCCAACCTCTCATGGAAAGCACAATCGATAGATGAAATAGGGGACTCCTAACCTCTATACACTTGAGGGATGTCAATTTTTACAGAACGTGACGTAGCCTCCGACTTAGACATAGTAACCACCAAGGATTTGAGAATAGCAAGGCGTCGTCTCAACATTCTCTAGCAGTGGCTCCTCTTCAACGTTCGCTTCAACACCACTCCTTCCTACAAAGGGTCACTCCACCACACTCCCCATGTCAAAGATCATGATCACATCCATCCAATATTCGTCGTCATGGCCACCCTTTAGTTCATCCCGCCAAAACTCATGACCATGGAAAGCCAGACAGCAACAATTATTACAAAGATGCACGATGATGATGTCTTTATCATGGTCAACCCACTGACCACATAAGCTGGAAACATGTAAACCATACTTGGGGACTGAGGGTATACAAGGAATACCTTCACTATCAAAGATCAGAAGTCATAGTTAACCAAAAAGGCCATATCCACAACAAGGTCATATACTCTTCAAGGGTGCAGCGCAAGAATATCATCACCTCTCTGTCAAGAAAATGCCTACAACACTTTACAAGGACGTGGTGGATCCCAAGCCTTCTCAGAAGAAACAACTTCATAAACTAAAGAAGTGTGTGACTGAAGACTGCTCATTGCATTCCATCCCGTTGACCATCAAAGATTCATGAGATACCTCCAGAGACATGACTGAAATATTTTCCCGAAGAAGCAGAAGGAGCCACGATAAACAACATAACTCTCTCATTTTTACCACTTTACAATCCAGAGTATTTCATCCATGTGATATCTCGATATCCCAGCGTCACATCCAGAAGAGTACAATAAGCTTGTATCAAATCTCATGGACGTGGATTCAAGGTAATACAATGAAAGTAGGCTACACATGGGGGCTACCAAAGACGGGCGCCTTCACCTCCATCAACCAAAGTTATTTCGATTTCAACATCATCACCGTCGACGTTTTACGAGCCGTAGAATTTCTCAACATGAAGCCGTACATGTGCATCGAAGACTCCAAAAG
>JAJJWX010005330.1:0-41295 GCA_023529315.1 Papaver bracteatum
CCACTCTTGAGATAATACAACACCAATTCTCGTAATGGATGCATCATAATCAACTTCAAATGGTTTAGTAAAATCCGGCATCGCTAGCACTAGAGCACTATACAACCTCTCTTTAAGAAGATCAAAACTCTTATCCGTTTCTTCAGTCTACTGAAACTTCCCGTGCTTCAAATAATCAGTTACTCTAGCGGCTACAAAACTAAATTTACGAATAAAAATCCTATGAAAAGATGCCAGATCATGAAAACTCATAACATCTTTAATACATGGTGGAGTAGGCCACTCAGATATAACTTTAATTTTTGAGCTACCAACTGCAATTCCTTGATCATAAATTGTGTATCCTAAAAAAGTGACTGTGTTGGAGATAAACATACACTTTTTAAGATTCACATAGAGTGCATTATCAGTGAGAACTTGAAATACTTGAGAGAGATGAAAGAGATGTTCTTCTTCACTGTGCATGTAAATCAAATTATCATTGAAATAAACAATGATGAATTTACCAAGGAAAGGTTTTAATACTTGATTCATTAGCCACATGAAGGTACTAGGTACATTAGACAACCCAAATGGCATCACAAGCCATTCATATAAGCCTTCACGTGTTTTAAAGCTGTTTTCCATTCATCATCCTCTCTAATGCGAATTTGATGATAACGACTGCGTAAATCAAGTTTAGTAAATACCCTTGAACCAACAAGCATATCAATCATATCATCCAATATTGGAATTGGAAATCTGTACAGAATTGTGATCATGTTTAATGCCCGACAGTCAGTGCACATTCTCCATCCTCCATTTTTTTTATCAACTAGAAATATTAAACTAGCACAAGGACTTTTACTGAGTCTGATTAAACCTTTTTTCTAATAAATCATCCACTTGACCCTGTCAAATTTCATGTTCTTTAGGACTTAACCGATAATGAGCATGATTTGGAAGGGATGCACCTGGAATGAAATTAATTTAATGTTCAAAATCTCTTAAATGAGGTAATGATCTCGGTAGCTCATCAGGAAATAATGCATTAGATTGTTTGAGTAAAGGTTGCATCTTCTCTGGAATCTCAATAATTAGTTTAGAGTTTTCATCTGAACTAAGAGTATGTGTTTGTAGTTTTTTCTTACAATGGATAAAGCATTTGTTTTCCCATCACTATGCTCTTTATAAGCATAAGATGATTTTGAAGGATTCAACACCTTCCTTTTTCCATCTTTGTAAATGGTATATGTATTCTCATAGAAATTATGGACAACACGTACATTAGATTTCCAATGTCTTCCCAAAATAAGATGTGTTGCTGTCACATCACAAAGAACTGAATCTTCATAGTTTGGGAAAGAAAAATGTACAAGACATTGATGTATAATATTCTGAGATAAAGAGCTATTAACCCCGCCAACATAGTACGGATTAGGATGTTGAGTGACAGGAAAACTCAACTTCTCAACCACATGACTAGCAATATAATTGTCCATACTCCCACTGTTGAAAATCATGTCACACAGCTTTCCTTAATTATGCACTTCGACTTGAAAATACTGTTTCTTTGGGAATAAGATGACCGATTCAGTAAAAGTGGACGGATCTTCCCAAGTAATGTTCATCATAAGCTTCATGTACAACAACATCATCGTCAGAAAATATTTCATCTTATTTAGACCTTTCAAACTCATTACTAGGATCAATAACAAGACTACTGAATTTTTTAATATTCTCTTGAAGAACAATATTTTGATTATCGGTAACTAAGCCATGAAATTTTCAAAATTCTGATGAAGTATGTCCTGGGTGCTGGCAATTGTTACATTTATATCCACAGAACTTAGAATATGGGTTTGGATATTTTGTATGGGGTGAAAATTGTGGTTGGTTCTTATCTAGAAAACGAGCATTGAGTGAATTGTTTGGACGATTAGCAATAGAGTGTGACTGGTGACTAGTTGAAGACTTTGCTCGATTAGGTGAAATAGGTGATATAACTGGAGGGATGAGTGATTGAGTGTAAGAAAGCTGGGTGTTTGTTGTGGACGGAAATAAGAGTAACTTGTATCTTCAGAGTAATAATAAGCGTCATTATAAGAGTTATTGTAAGGAAAATATGTTTTGTAAGTACCTTGGAAACGGTTACCTTGGAGAACAAAAGAGACGACGTTCAATCTTGAGAGCTTGCTGAATAGCTTCCACCATATTATAAACAGATTGAGTCATGCTATATTGAATCACTTTAATTAACCCTTCAATAAATATCGCCACGAGTTGTTCCTCCGATCCATGGAGTTGATTGCGTGCAACCAAATTGTAGAATTCAGATACATAATCTTCCACTAGTCTTGCACCTTGTTGAAAAGCTTGTAACTTGAAGAAAAAAAACTATTGTTTGTAGTCTCTTGGAAGAAATTTATCTCTAAGAAGTTTCTTCATCCTTTCCCAAGTACATATATGTGGCTTATCATACTTGAAACGATCTTCACATAAATTTACCCACCAAGCATCAGCACCTCCTTTGAGTTTGTAAGCTACAAGTTTCACCTTGGAATGGTCAGGTACCTCCATAAATTCAAAAAAAAAGCTTCAGCTTCATAAAGCCATTCCAACAAGTCTTCAATTTTGAAACTTCCATTGAAGTTTGGAATATCAACCTTTATACTCCGGAAGACATCCATAAGGGTTTTGTATAGATTTGAGACGTCTATCTTCCGTCCATATCTTCTTTGATTCATCTTCAAGGGTATCATCATCGTTTCTATCAAACTTATGACTTGAAACCTTCTTTTTACGGAATTTGAGAAAACTTTCATTTTGTTTCTTCTTTCTGATATGCTGCAAAATCTCATCAGGGATGTGAGTATCTTGAAAGAAATAAAGTTTACTCTTTCTTTTAGAGTTAAATTTGGATGGTGATGATTTACCTTCACCGTCAGAATTATCTTCAATATCAGAGTTTTCTTCGTATTCAAGTTTCAGATTTTTACTTATTAATTTGTTAAGGTCTTAGAAATTCTTTTCAGATTTATCGAACCTCTTAGTCAAATCCATATGTCTCTTATCACATAGTTCTGCTAGTTTTGTAAACTCATCCCTAGTAACTTGGTCTCCCATTGAAAAGAAGAACTAATATAACTATCTAAAAAAAGAGGGTTGCGGAAGCAATATAATTAAGGATCGAAATTTTAGAGAATGAACTAGAAAAGGAAACAAGATGTTCTACATCAGGTACAAAATCCGCATCCACCCATTTGTTGTGCACCCCTAATCAAACAGGAATGACCTAAGAAAAAGGCTATCAAATAGGAAACCCACATGATTTTTATTAAATTCCTACTGTGGCCAAAGACATAGCGTCAAATACAGAGATCACATGAGACATACGCGGAACCAGCCTAGTGCAGGGGTGTGCACTTGCACCTAACTCAACTGGCTCCATAGCCTAATTTGTTAATGTCATTATTTTTGTCTATTTATAAGCCCAATTTTGTTTATTTTTGCACCCTAAAATTTTGTTTATTTTTGCAATCCCAACTTAGAAATTTGAGCAAGATTTCTCTCTAAGAAAAGAAAACACATTTGTCCCTTAATATCTTGCTCAGATTTGGTCCTTTTTGGACCAAATCCGAGCAAGATTTCTCTCTTTTTAAGTTTTTAGTAGGTAGATTTTGAATAAAACTAATTTTTCTATTAGTTTTTATGTCTTTCGACATTTTTCTTCGCTATTTGGAGCGAATTTTCTTCTCCATTTGGGGCGATTTTCTCTTCGCTTTGAGGGCGATTTATTCAAACCTTGATCGCTGGTTCGTGGCTTGCTATTCTCGATACAAAAACATCGATGTTCAACACAGTATTGCTTTTAAATCCAGTTTGAATCAAAGGATTTGGGGCATCCAGATATGTTCGGATCTACAAGATTATGGGCGAATTACTCCTTTCTTTTAGGAGCATCTCTTATTCAAGAAGATGAAAATCAGATTAAATGGTCAGAATTGATTCCGGATTTTACCATCATTTTTCCCTATTACATATACATAAATTGGATATCGTTGTGGTTTATGGCTCTTTCTCTTCGCGATACTAGATTTGTGCCCGTGCTACGCACCGGGCATTATTTTATTTTTAATTTGTTGTACGCGGAGATCCCCCACCCCGTGACAATGCATTTTTGATTTGGTGTACGCTAGGCTTTGTCCCGCCCCGTGGCGATATATTTTTGATTTGGCTTCGTCCCGCCCCGTGACGATGTATTTTTGATTTGGTGTGAAGGGGAAAATACATTAAGTAGGTGGAGAATATGTGCAAATTATGTTTATTATTTCTTTTAGCTTGGTGTACGCGAGGCTTCGTCCCTCCTTGTGGCAATGTTTTTTGATTTGGAGTGCACGGGGGTTTGCCCCGTCCCATGGCAATGCTAGTGTGCGTTGGGATTCGTCCCGTCCAGTGGCTATGCATTTTTGGTTTGGTATGCACGGGGTTTCTCCCTGTCCAGTGGCGATGTATTTTTGATTTGTTGTGGCGGGGCCGATACATTAAATATTTAGAGAATATGTGCAAATTTTAATTATTTTTTTCTTTTAACTGTGCGCGGGGATTCGCCCCGCCCCGTGGCAATGTATTTTTTGATTTGGTGTGCGCGGGGTTTCGCCCTCCCCCCGTGGTGGATGAAATTTTGATTTTGGTTACAGAAAATATGTGGGTTTTTCCCCTTTATATATTAATTTGGAAAAAAGAGTTATAATATTAATTGTTTCCTTTTATTTTTGTAGAAAATATGTGGGTTCTTTTCCCTTTATATATTTGGAAAAAAAGAGTCCTAATATAGTGATTACTCGAATTCCAAATTGAATTCGAACTTCCACAAAATTCCAAACTCGGTAAGTGAGGTTTTCGTTTTAAGTTTGTAATTTTAAATCAAAGATACGTTGCCAAGTATCCTCACCTAAATATGAATTTGGTTTCTTTTTTTAAATTTTTTTATATTCTTTTTAACCAACCATACGTTGCCAAGTGTCCTCACCAAAACGTCCGTTTCACAAAACTTAAAAAGGGCATATTTAATGAATACCATACGTTACCTAGATTTGTGCCCGTGCTACGTACTGTGCATTCTTTTTCTTTTGACTTTGTATGCTCGGGGATTTGCCCCATCCCCTGACGAGGCATTTTTTATTTGTTTTTCATTTTATTTAGAAAAATGTGTTTCTTTTATTTTGGAATTTTCATTGTTCGAGCCGGATGATTTGCCTTCAGTTTTATCTTCTTTATATAATTGAGCTCCTTAAGGAAATACCATAGCAATCCCATTATGCCATTAGGCTACAATGCAACATCTGAGCGAAACTGCTCTGCCCTTCTTCAAACCAACAAAAACACCAAATACTCAATATCTCACCATGTTTGATGCATCTATACAGATAGAAATCTCCTAAAGAAATAAAAACAACACTCTAGGTGAAACTGTCCCTAAGATGAGATGGTTTATTTACAATTACAATGCATAGAAAAATAAAACACATTTCGTAGTTCATGACTATTAAAAAAAACACATTTACCTTGTCAGCATAAACATTAATTGTGTAGTAGAGTTTAAAATTTAATTCCATCGTGTCTGCTAAGAAAATCCTACCTCATATTGTCAAGCAAGACCATAACACTTTCCTATTCTTAATTCGAAATATAAGGAAGTCATTAGTCTCCCAACTGTTAAATCTGTTGCCGAACAAAAATATCGTAAATAGAAGTCCCAAAACCGATTTCCTTTTTTGGTGTGTCAACGTTTCAAGTTTTTTTTTTTTTTAATTTATTTATTTAACGGTTTTGACGTGAGTTTTGTCCACCCTTAGTAAAGTACAGTTAAGTATAGGTGTAAACATGGTGTAACTAAATAATTCAAGTTTAAATTCTAACATAAGTATGGTCTACTTACTTTTTTTTCAACACCGTTACTAACAGACAGTTAAGTATTTGATGTATCCAAATTATAACCAAATTTTAATTGTTACAACCAATAGAGTTATGCCAAGTGTCTTCACCATAACTTCTGCATTAGAAAAGGCCTTTCTAGACCAATAGGAAGTGAGGGTTTCATAACCGTTTAATGTGAGAGTTTTATTTGTCAAGGCCTTTAAGGAGGAAGATACTTGTAATTGATATCTTTATTTGTATTAGGGTGTTGATTATCTTGTATTTTGATGTTTTTGTTATTCTTGTAAGCAATTATGTAATCACGATTTTGATATAAATAAATTGAAATTGTTTTTTTTTATCAGTGAATAAATTGAAATTGTTGATCGTCAAAAAAAAAAAAAAAAAAACTTAGAAATTTTGGCTCCACCACTAACATGAAATGATGGGTCACACATATATGCGTATCGGGATCAAGAGCGATCAAATATACCTTCCCAAAATATCTTGCATTTGGTTGGTTCTTACGTCAGAACAAGTTAGGCTCTCACGTTCCAACAAGTCAAAGAAGTGCTTCAAAAAAAAAAAAAAAAGTTAAACAAAGCAAAATGTTGCGGGTATTGGTAAACTTCTGGCCGGTCAAAGTGCAGCTTATTTATATCTGCTGTCGCATCTAATAACCTGAAAATATGATTTCGATGTTTTCCAACACGGAAAGAAAACGTTCAGCTTCATTGGCTTCTGTATGACCACCATCTTACAGGTGAGGAGGAACTTAGACAGCTATTTAGAGGTCGGTCAAAAGAAGAGGTGTATATCATGCACTCCTCTTTCTAATATCATATTAGTGAATGAACAATCACCTACACTCATTGTCTCATCATGGAACCCAACAACCTCTATAATTCAACAACATCTCTCTATCCATGTAAACCCAACCCAAATTGGCCTCATGCAAATTTCTACAAAAATTCCTAAATAAAAACTGGTAAAATGCTAAAAAAATAATAATCCTATTATTGGGGCTTAAAAAGGATGGGTTGTTAAGGGCTTAATGGGGTCATGAAATAACAACCATAAGACCCCTTATCTATCATTTTTTATAATATCTAATCTACCTTTTAATTTGATTAGTGCTAATTAAATTGATTAAGCTAACTAATTAGTCTTAGTGAATCGATTAGACTAATCAAAACATTAATTTTTTGCAAATCAAAACTTGTTTGTTTTTTTTGAGTTTTGAAGAAGGAAAAATGGTGATTTTGGTGAAATTTGTTTTAGCAACTTTGAAGAAAAATGATGAAACCCTTCATCACAAAACTCAAGATAATCTTATAATCAACTCCCAACATCAATTTTATCAATTCAAATCCGTCAAAAATCTGGAAAAAAAATGGAATTTTCTGCTGTTACGGCTGGGTAAGTGTGTCGACCCGGACGAAATTAGATACAACAGTTGGGATATTAGGAACTCCCAGCCGTGAACACATAAAACAGATGGGAATTTATGAACTTCTGGCCGTTATTCTTCATAATATAACCTGAGTCTGCATCACGGCTGGGTGTACATAAATTTCCCATTTGTAATTAGATTTGAAAGTTGAGAAATTTTTTGATTCAACATGAATTCTTAATACCAACTCGAATTACTAATACATTCATTAACTAGACCACAATAAAACACATTACATGCTTAATAGATCCCCATTACAAAGTTGGTTTTAATAACATCCCTTTCGATGTATTAAGAAGTCTCTGATGATGGCGAATTGAGCTTCCAAGTTGAAATCATAACCTTTCCTTCTTAGCTTGAGATGCGACTTCTCTATCAGTCTCACCTCTAAGTCGAAGTTGGTTGCACATACGACGTAAATCCATATATTCTTCCACTTTTTTGCGTATGTCTGAAAATCGAAGATACAATCCAACCCCATCGTGGTTGTTAGTGTAACATGTTTCACTACAAAAGTTCTCAAAAATATTACTCCAATACGATTGACTTGGTAAACCACCTTTCCTTCATTCTTCTCCTCTCTTTGGATAGCATAGTACAAATTTTTTGCAAAGAGATAAGTCTTCTTCCAAAGTAAAGTTGGGTTTTTCCTTTGAGTACATTGCATTGAGTTTGTGGGAGTTTTAGTGGAGATTATTAGTGTAGAAGGTGTGATTTTGATTTGGAGTGGGTGGTTATATGTATATGGAGTTATTTCAAGTTTAAATAAGTGGTTGAACAACTAGAACCTTCTATAGATCAATCTTCAAACGGATCTATTTTTCAAAATTCAAAAAACTAGCCAATTTGGTGTGGTACAAAAGGAAATTATAGGCATTTACGGCTAGGAAATCACTAGGACGACCAAACCGTAATTCTGTATAACCTGCAGAGATTGTGTTCTGTCAGAGTTACGGTTGGGATTTCAGTCCGTAAATTTGATTTATTACTATCTGTCAGAATAACGGCTGGGATTCCTGTCCGTGTAAGCAATTACGGCATGGATATGTAGCCGTAACCAGAAGCCATTTTTTTTTGGCTTTACCAGAGTACTATACGGCTAGGAAAGTCCCAACCGTAATAGAACACGATTGGGTTTCCAACTCGTTTCTATGATAACGGTTAGGAAATAACTAGGTTGACCAAGACGTAAACACATTTACGGTTTCAAGTCCTAACCGTGATCATGTTACACGGCCTGGATATCTAGCCATAAACATGACTCATTGTTGTTCAGGGAGTTCAAACCAAATAACAGCTAGGTTTTTCCCAACCGTGAACCCACTACGGACAGGTTTCCAAACCGTTGTTATATTTAAAGTTGGGAGTTTCTAACCGTTTTCTTGTTTACGGCTATGAAAGTTTATTTTACAACAATTATAGGCATTTTAGGCTAGGTTTTTTGAAGCATCGACCTAGCCGAAAGTGCACAAAAAATTCAATTATGTTGTTTTTTTCCTCATATTTCTTAGATTAGACACATTGAAAGACTATAATTAGTTCATAAATGCAAAGTTATAAAAATCCATCCCCATCCTTAACCAAACAACGAAAATAGTAAAATGTCAAAGGCTTAGATAACAAAAAATCCATGAAGTAAAATACTAAAAAGCGAGTAGATAGTCATTCACTTGATTCCTCCCCCGAAGACTCTTGCAAAAACGCATCCAAATCTTCCTTTTGGTCATGTTCTATAACTCTAGCCTTTTTACCTCCTTTTCCCCTGCTAGCTTGAGTTGGAGTCTTTTTACCTCCACCACGTCCACCTCGAGCATCATTTGTTCCAGCACAGCCTCCTTTTTCACCTCGATCACTTGTTCCACCTCGAGCACTTGTTCCATCACGGCCTACTTTTTCACCTCGACCGCCTTTTCCTTGCTTTGATTGAGCTTGTTCACCGGAGGGAGTATCCGAGTCGTCGCTATAAGAAGGAGACCTAGCCATCTTACGTCTCCTTCGTCGGTCCTCTTCATCAGGATATAAACCTCCTTTCTCAGGGATTATTATGCCTTTAACTCGATTGCGGAGTAATCTTTGTTCACCTACCATTAAGTTCTCACCCGAATCAATCATACATGTGATGTCATTGACCAACCAATTAACTCGTTCGACCTATTTTTTCATATAAAACACACATACTCTAATTATTCATAGATAATTGCAAAAAAACAACATATACAAACATAATTAGTAGTGTACGTACCACCATCTTCTCCTAATCATCTTGTTCATTCATTGAGGTATTTGATTTTGAACTATCTTTCTCTGCATTCTTGAAATGTCTCTGCGCCTCTGGATCCAAATTTTCCACATAAGGATGAGTCCACTCTTTATACCAATCCATGTAATTCGCATCCGCTTCGGAAGTCCCATGAGAAGATTCAAGCAGTCTTCTACTCACTTGGTTTACTGCTTGGGACCGAGCATTCCAATGGTCGATCGACGGTGCATTTTCATAGTTCAATCTGATATCTTTGTCCTTAAATTAGGATCTGGCTACGACGAGTTTAAAAGGAGTTTCTTCAGGCATAATTTTCTGGACAATACCGATTTGGCAGAGCGTTCTACGAGGATCTAAAATAACGAACCCAGTTGCATGAAACAAAGGTCCCGTATAGGTCGCCACATCATAAAATACTTTATCACCAACTTCATCTTCTCCATCCTTATCAAGTTTCAAATATGGATCAAAAGCCACATATTCTATTGTCAAAGCATCCAAATTTTTCCTCATGTCGACCATTTCCGTCTCTTTAGCCTTGTGTTGGGTCCCTCCAAAGGGGTATCTTCCTCTTGTAGGTTTTTCTAGAGCCCATTTTGTATTCCGAGTAGGTCTCAAGCTTTTAAAATGGTCGTAAGCCCATGTCAACGGCAAAAAAAAAAACAAAAAAACAAATTATAAATAAGATATTACACACAAACCAATATATAAAAGTAAAATAAGTAAACATTCGTTATATTAAAACAAAAAGATACCTGGATAAGAGCAACACATCCCGTAATTTGTGTTTCGTTCCATCTAGAAGCTTTGCAAAGACTGTCCAATATACTAGCAAGGAGGGCGGTGGCCCACGAGTACCTAGGTACCTGGTTTGTTTCCGGATCGAGACTGAGAGTCTTCACCCACTGCAAATAACAAGTGTTTACCTTATTTCCTGAGAAATCGGAGAAAAAGACGGTCCCAAGAGTGTGCAACAAGTAAGCTATAGCCGTATGTATAGCTCTTTCTGCGTCCATCACCACCAATCCATTCTTATTATTGGTGTCAGAATCCCCAAACTTATCCTTCAGAGGAACCAAATTAATCCTCCTTGCCATATTCACTGTTTCACTAAGTTCGCATGGTGTACTAAATTTCCTTTTAGCTCTAGGCGTGGCTCCATACCCTATCTCAAACTCTTCTTCCGCTTCATCTTTGACCCACCCAAGACATTCCTTCTCCAAGGGACAAAGCTCATCAAAAGGCATAGAATTGTTGAAACCCTTAAACACAGCCTTTCCTTCCAAAGCAAGACCAGTGATTTGCTTTGCATCATCCGGAGTGATAGTCATATCGCCAAACGGGCGATGAAAAGTCATAGTTTCGGGCCAGAATCTTTATCTAAAACCACAAACTGTCACAACAACATATGTCTTCTGCAAAGCCTCGATTCCAGACCATAACTCCGAAGCTTTTACCAAAGCTACCACATCTAGAAGCTCGTTGTCCAACGACCAAAACTTTCCTTGTTGGTGCTTTAGTTTAGGGACCGCTTTATCCGGGAACTACAAAAACAATATTGGTTGTTATAATTAATAAACCATTTTAATGAAAATAACATGCATGTAATTTGATTTATTACCTTTGTGCCACAAACCCTAGCAGCCCATGAAGATGGATAACCAATCAAGACGGAAGGATCCTTTGGTTCTCCCCAAGGTCTCCCATTCCTCTTGTGGGGTAAAGGCTCCATAACATCAATTACATCTTTTGACTTTAACTTTGGTGGATACTTCTTCTTTCCCTCTTTATGTCCTCCTCAACTATGGATTTACCTTTATCAATAGCAGAACCACTAGAAGTGCCAACTTTAGTTCCTTCAGTAACAACAACTCCAACTTCAGTTCCTCCAGCAACAACAACTTCAGTTCCTCCAACAACAACTTCAGTTCCTCCAGTAACTCCAACTCCTTCTCCACCACCTTCATTTTCTCCAGCAGTCACAAATCCACTTTCATTCCTTGCGTTTGCACCCAATGGTTTTGCGTGACGAGGTTGTGGAGTCGGGTCACTACGAGGTGTTACTTCTTGTGATATTTTCTTCTTATTTTCTTTTCCTCTGTTCAAAGACAAACAAGGCCAAAAACCAATAGTAGATAAGCAAAAATGGCTGGGAAAACCAAACCGTGACACCCAAAATGGCTAGGAAAATTGAACAGTCTAAGATGCAACATATATTACGGATGGGAAACTTAGTTATGGATCTAGCTGAAAAACAATTACGGATAGGAAAACCTATACGGTTGAGAAAAACACATATTACGCAACACATAGGCTAGAAAAATCCAAGCCGTAATATAAAAACGTCTAGGAAACTAAAAATTACGGTCAGGAGAGAAAGTTACAGACAGAACGACCGAGACGTAAACACTACCGCTGAAAAAAATTCGAACACATGAGAATATACGACTAGGAATAACCTAGTCGTATACAACTTGTTACGGATAGGATTTCTCTATCCCGTACGCATCCACTTTTTATGGCTAGGAGTTCTTAGATATCCCAACCGTATAACATATACACGGCTGCGAAAACAATAAATCCCAATAGTGAGACCTATTTACAGCTGGAAATACATGAACTCCTAGCCGTAAGCATTTTCAGAAACCGTTTTTTCAAACCTAAAATTTTCGAAACCTACTGCATAATCAATCAAACGCTTATATAAAGAGTGGGTTTTTCAATTCATACCTCATTGTTGTCATATCAGGACTCTGGGCGGCTGGTGCATCTCCTTCATTCACTTCTTCTTTATCTTCACTTTCAACTTCATTTGATGAAGTTGGTTTCTCTGCTTCTGGAGGAGGTTGATTCGACGAAAATTGACGTATTTTTTCCTTTTCTTTCATGGTTTTATAGAATGAGTTTAATCGACGACGATTTTTTTTTTGAATCGACGATTAATCGTGGTAAAACGAAGAATGGAAGAAGAAAAGAAAAAGAAAAGGAAGAAGAGAAAGTGAGGAGAAGAAGAAGAAATAAAGAGGTCATTTTTTCTTTTCTTTTTTTCTTTAAACTATAAATTTAATATATCTTAAAGTTAAAATTAATTTCCAAATTCAGACAAGAAACTAGTCGGAAGCCTAACAACAAGCTGGGCTCCAACTCCTTTTTGAACTACCACACTTAACCTATGAAAAAGGAAATCACCTACACGCACGTTAGCATCATGACTAGCAATATAGTTGCGGAGCCGCTGAACGAAGTCTGTTGTTCCGTCCCCAAATTCACCTAGAGTAGTGAAAGCCAAAGCACCAAATCCATATCCTTATGCAGTGCATTTTTCTAAATACTTGGTATTTTTGCGATCGACAACATCCTTGATAGCCGCCCTCCTTCCAAAGTACGACCATTACTCCCAAAAAGGGCGACACAATCGTAACATCGAAGCAAACGTCCCGACCATTGTCCCAATTGAGCACAAGAACATCTGCCGGTCTCAAAGAAGTACCGTTGTTCGCAAGCATACCCAAGTCCACCTCTTTCCGTGCAGCCACCCCAGCTCGATAACATATGTCTGCAATCGTGTCACGTACTAAATCATGTCGAAATTTTAAACCAACTTCATTTATACAGTGCACTGCATGGTCACCAAAAACATCCATCTCTCTCTTGCAGAAGGGGCACAAACTATCTGGTTCAAACAAGGGAATACCAAGTCTATAACATAATCAGTTAATGGAAGGGTAGAAGCGTAATAAGCTAAAATGATTGAGGATATTTTTCAAACTTACTTAAGTCTAATCTCCCCCTATAACATTTGGGTTCCACTTAGTAATTTAAGCCCCAAAATCCCATCCGCTTTAACCCCATTAATAAGATTAAAAAAAAGTCTTACTTCTCAAACTTATAAAATAAAAATAAATCACGTAAAAAATCTCATGTTATGTCAAGGTGCATGTGCCACAATGACTCGATCATTCAATTGTTGTGTCAGAACTCTCATGTTAAACCTTGAAGATATGATCAAATTAGCTAAGGGATAATAATTTTGGTGACACTCCATTATTCATCCAAAAATATACAAATCGGACACGTCAGCTCAAACATTTTTATACCACGAATCTGAATCAGCTCTCTCCCCTCATTCAAATCATACATTCACATCTGAATCAGCTCTCTTTTCTCCTCTCATCAAATCAACAGTCAATCCATCTACCACTTCTCTCTTTCTCGTTTCTATCAATCAATCAATATGAGTTGGTGGTGGGCAGGTGCAATCGGTGCTGCTAAGGTAATCATCAGCATCCCTAATCTTCTTGTTCTTCAATTGAATTAGTGAATTTTTAGGATTATACTGATCTGATAATGTTTATGTTTATGAATTTGTGATTGATTTTGGATAGAAAAAACTAGAAGAAGATGAACCACCAACGAAATACGCAAGCGTTGGATTAATTATTGGAGTTACAGGAATCGTTGGAAACAGTTTAGCTGAGATTTTACCATTATCAGACACACCAGGTGGTCCATGGAAGGTCTACGGTGTTGCAAGAAGACCTCGTCCATCATGGAATTCAGATCATCCAATTGAATATATTCGATGTGATGTATCAAATCCAGAGGAAACACTAGATAAGTTTTCATCTCTTACTGATGTTACTCATGTCTTTTATGTTACTTGGGCATCTAAAAAGACTGAAGCTGAAAATATTGTAGCTAATAGTGCTATGTTTCGTAATGTTTTAAGAGCTGTTATACCAAATTGTCCCAATTTGCAACATATATGTCTTCAAACTGGAAGGAAACATTATTTAGGTTCATTTGAGAGTTTTGGTAAGGAGGAGATTCAGCGTCATGAGCCACCTTTTCATGAGGATTTGCCTAGATTGAAAAGCCCTAATTTCTATTATGATTTGGAGGATATTTTATTTGAAGAAGTTGAGAAAAAAGAAGGATTGACTTGGTCGATTCATCGTCCTGGGACGATTTTTGGATTTTCGCCTTATAGTTTGATGAATTTGATTGGGTCTCTTTGTGTGTATGCAACAATTTGTAAACATGAAGGGAAGCCGTTGAGGTTTCCGGGAAGTAAGGTTGTTTGGGAAGGGTATTCTGATGCTTCGGATGCTGACTTGATTGCTGAGCATCATATATGGGCATCTGTTGATCAGTATGCCAAGAACGACGCGTTTAATTGCGTTAATGGTGATGTTTTTAAATGGAAGCATATGTGGAAGGTTTTGGGCGAGCAGTTTGAGGTGGAATGTGCTGAATTTGAAGAAGGATTGAAGTTGGAGGAACTTATGAAAGGCAAAGGTGCTGTCTGGGATGAAATTGTGAAGAAGCATGATTTGTCTCCAACTAAATTAGAGGAAGTTGCATCCTTTTGGTTTGTTGATGCTGTATTTGGTGCTAAAGAAGCAACGTTGGATAGCATGAATAAGAGTAAGGAACATGGGTTCTTTGGCTTCAGGAGTTCGAATTATGCATTTGTTTCTTGGATTGACAAGATGAAAGCTGCAAAAATTGTGCCATGAAAATTTGATGCAAGAAAGAATATCTTGTTTCAGAGGTAAGTTTGATTCAATTTGGGGGGTCTTTTGTTCGTTCAGTTGTTGCTTGTGTTTGTGATGGGATTATTTCCCCTTGTTTCTTATCAATGCAGAACATGTATTCTTATCAATGCAAATGTATGATAAATTGTAAGTTTTTCTGTTATATTGTTTTTCGACTTCCATGAAGTGAGAAACCAAGGAATAAAAGAGACTTTTTGAGTTTTGTTGATCAGTAGAAACAATGAAATGCATTTAGGTCAATCATAAGTGGATTCAGATGGAACGAATGCACAGTGCTAAATTGTTAATGTTGGTTTTCATATGGCAACTTCCACCTTTCCTATTTTCGGTTATCAATCTAAGGTATCAGGTAACTGCACTGAGTAAAGTTAGGTAATGACAGAGTTTTGTCTAAGAAACCTTGTTCAATATTTATTATTCCAGTTCTTTGTTGAAAAAAGTACTTGATATGAACACTTACTTTCCTCTCCACAGTTCAGTATATTCTGGTCTAAAAACTTCTTTGGTTGTCGAACAACTTTTGGATCCATTTCAGGCAAATGGATTTTCTTTAGTTCACCATACTACCAACAAGGGAAGAACAAACAAAACAGTCCATACCTGGACTACAAGCAGATTACAAACTCTGGGGCAGTTGTATCCTTTCTGCACTTGTACTAAACTCACTACTTCCCTCACTTGGGGTAATGGGTTTCTTTCTCCTTGCATTAACAGGAACGTGGCACTGTGACTTTGATCTCTGACAGATACACATTACCTGAATTGCATTGCTAGACCACACTGTGAGAAGAATCACTTCGTCCCTTTCATCCACTCAATGTAACAGCACACACAGTCCCTTGCCAATAAAACGTAATTCATTTTTTACGCTTTCATGATGCTCTTATTTAATCAGGTAGGTCTTTGAAGTTTGAACAATAATATCAGTAGCAATTGTACTCTATGCTGTTGAAATAAGTGTGATTTACATTGACCAGTTCTTTCATGGCGAGCTTCTCCGGCAACTGAAGGATGTTGATGAAATTCAAGATCATGATTCGTCAAAGGAAGAGGGTTGTGTTGTAATCAGTGACGAATATCTCCGGTGGGTTTTTGTTTTCTCTGTTAAAGGAGATCTCAGTTTTGCTGCTAGGGGTATTGAATCTCTATCTCATGAGGATGTGATGTTTGTTTTTACTCGAGTGCTTTTAAT
Source organism: Papaver bracteatum (assembly GCA_023529315.1). NCBI lineage: Eukaryota > Viridiplantae > Streptophyta > Magnoliopsida > Ranunculales > Papaveraceae > Papaver > Papaver bracteatum. Next base: position 16,362 of record JAJJWX010005330.1, read on the forward strand.
CCTCTCTGTATTTATGTTAGTATGGGTTGTTGGTTTGATTCTGATGTTTGTATGGCTCAAAAAAGGTGACGATCTTCTTCGGAAGAATTGGTACCCCCAAGTTTGATACATATTTTTGATGCGAGTGGAAAAGTTTCGAGGACTTTTCCGGCGAGTTACAGAAGATGGACCTCAATTTTGGACTTCAGTTATATCTCCTCTTTGGAGGAAAAAATTAGATCTCTTGGAATTTTTTTACCGAGTTGTGGATCATGTTTCACCGATCCAAACTCACCGGTATGTATGCCGGATGTTACTGTTAACGTTAGTTTTAGGGTTGTAGAAATTGACGTTTAGTCCCAAAGTTACTGGGCTTGGGACGCTTTAGTCCACTCATCTCAAGCCTAGTACTCTCTAGTCCAAAAAAGCCCCGCCTCCAACAGTTTAGTCCAAATATGGACGAGTTAGTCCAAAAGTGGTTCATGATCCCGATTTTATGTACTGCCAATATCCCGTAACTACCCTTGAAACGATTCCATATATGTAATCAGGATTTGAAATCGAAAATTTCAGATCTCAAACATGAACTCAAGACAAGGAGCCGGTGAGAGAAGTATTGAGAACGCGATTTAACAGTTTCAGAGAGAATTTGTTGTAATTCATCGTTTCTTCAACATAGTTCAACTTCAGGTTACTGGTGAAGTGTTTTGAAATTGATTATTTTTTTTCTCAGATTTGAATTCACGACAAATTCAGAGATAAATCGATCCAGATATAGATTTCAGAGGTGATTAAAAAGATTTATAGAGGTTAGGTTGGATTTGATCATTTCTGATATTTAACAGAATTCAACCTCAGGTTAGTTCTCTTTGTTTCATCGTTGAATTTCGTTTCTGATATTTAGTTTTTTCTGATTTTATCAGTTGATGATATGAATTCGATATGTTACATCTTATTGTTTGTATGTTCTTGATTTGATTTTTGTTATATTTTAACTTTTGATTTTCGTTGAATGATTTTGATTACTTTTGATTTTGGTGTTATGTTGCATGATATGAAATCGAGCTGATATTAGATCGTGGGCTTCTGGTTTATTCAATTATGTGTTCTAGTAATATTCTTAAGCTTATATCTTCGATTAATCGATGGAGTATCTTTGATTTTAGGTTTACTGAAATTTGATTTTTGGCTTCAATTAAATGTGTACTTTCCTGTATACTGTTCAAGGTTTAGGTTGTGCAAATCTGAAACTATTATTATTTCTTTTGTTATATGTAGGGTTATCAAATATGTCTGAGAAGTGTTTAATCAGTTTTTCTTCTGATTAAAAACTAGGCTCACTCTCGGATTTGCTTGATATGTTCATACTTGTACACATATTTTATCTGTGATTCTGCAACTGTGTGTACATTGTTGTACACATGGATTTCCTTAATGTGTACATTGTTGTACACATGTTTTATTTGTATTTATTCTATATCATGTTTTGATTTTATGTTTTGTGTTTTTATTATCTTAGTTTGAAGGTTATGAAGAAGAATTCTGAGAGAAGGGTAGAAGGTCTTGAGAATTTCAACACTAGGCTCACTCCCATATACGAGGCTATACTAAAGAAGAGCATCGACATTGGTCGTACTTGGATTGTTGTTGAGTCTATGGAAAGATTGTATGAAGTCAAGTCTCTCAGGTCTCATTATGTAGATCTATTGGAGAGAACTTGTACATATCACAAGTGGCGAGTAAATGGTTTTCCATGTGCACATGCTTGTGCTGCCATTCAAGATACGAGGGAGGACATCTATTCATTTGTTGAGCCATACTTCACCACTAAACGGTACAATAGGACATACCAGGAGATCATCTTGCCAATCCCCAATTATGACAAGACGCAGTCTTATGATCCTAGTGATAAGATTATTAATTGCTCCTATTCATGTTCCTCCACCTGGTAGACGAAAAGCACAGCGTTTCAAGAATGCTTGGGAGAAGAAAAAGAGGCCTATGATGTGCACAAAGTGCTTCACCCTTGGTCACCACAACAGAGCTACCTGCCCCATGCTTTGATGCTCTTTACTATGTTTGATTTGTTCAAAAGATTCTATGTTTTTAATTTTTACTTTTGGTAATGTCTTTTCATTTTTCTAGGCGTGGATAATTAGTTTCAGGAGCTGTGTACCATTATGTACACCTTCTTGTGCACTTTTCTTACCTGTCTTTTTTACATGTGTACCATTATGTACACCTTGTTGTACAATGGATGATACTAGTTTATTTTGTTTAGTAATATTCTATCTTTTTAGTTCTAATGCTATTAATCAGGTTTTATTTTTGCTGTTCAATGATTGGTACTAGGTTATTACTTTTTCTATTCTATGTTTCTGTTAGTTCATGTGTACCATTGTGTACACCTTCTTGTACCATTTCTTGTCAGGTTTTCTACTATGTCAAAAATTGTGCACAATCATGTACACCTTAATATTTCCTAACTTGTAATACACACCTTAGTACCGATAAAAGTCTATTTTCAAAACATCAATATTGAAACCAATAAAAAGATTAATTGAAGGTCTTTTATAATAGTGAAATATTGATAAGTCTTAAACAGAAAGTTGAAAACTGAAATTTAAAATGTTGTCTGAAGATTAAAAATGTATATAAGAAATTCAGAAAGTGATCTTGTATGAAGATTAAAAACTCGTCTTCCTCTTCAATGGTTGCTTTCCTATATTCTTGCGCCACTCCTTATGCTCCTCATCCTTTGCTATATCCCATACCTTTTCATAATTTCCAACTTTTTTCAGCATCTTGACCACCAATTTTAATTTCATTTGCTGACAAATGTCTTCGGCCCTCTGCTGATTTCTTTCCATCCTTTTAGTTATCTTCATACTTCGTTTCATAAAGTAACAAGTGTATATTAGGCAGTCTGGGTTGATTCCTTGTGAAGGGCATGGCATGTTATACTTGACATATTACTGTAATTACGTTGGAAAACAAAATGAATTAGGTTCACCTTAATCAGACAACTAACAATCATGTACACACTACTACAGAAAACTAAAAAAATTAAACATTGTAGGCCTGAAAACAGACCGTATATCCATGTATGATGTAGGTGTACATCTATGTACTCACCTAAATAAATCTAACAATGAACAATTAACAAACCATGTGTCAATCATAGATGCGTATTGATGTACATATATGTACATAGCTAAATAAATCTACAATCAACACTTAATAGACCATGTGTCAATCATATATGCATATTGGTGTACATCTATGTACACAACTAAATAAATCTAAAAACACATAGAACACGCCATGTCAATTAGGTGTACAACTATGTACAAAATATTAAAGTAACTATATATATATGACAAATTGTTTTGAGAAACTTACACATGCAGTAACACTCATAATTTCACATCTCATGTACAAAAATAGACAAATGGGAATAAGAAAAGAGAAGCATAACACATAATACTCATACAAAAATGCTGGTGTACAAACCAGTACACTGCTATATCACTACAAGCAAAAATGTAACAAGAGCAATAATAATTCCCATACAACATGCCATATATCACTATACCACCATGATGGTGTAAAAACATGTACACTCCTACAGAAACATCTTTAAAACATCACAACATGCCATGAATCACTGCAATAGAATGCTTGTGTACAAATCAGACACACACAAGCTAAAATGAAACAACTCCATAACACATATAACATGCTATGAATCATATATAACATGCCATTAACCATTAAACCACTCAGAAACTTACATAACATGACATGTTGTTTTACAAATATGTACACACCAGCAACAATTCCCATTAAAATTGCTCAAAAATAGACATAACTGGACATGAATCACTGCAACAACATGTTGTATACTAGTATTTACACACACCAGAAACAATTCCCATGAAAATTTCTCAAAAACAGAAAAAACTGGATATGAATCACTGCAACAACATGTTGGTGTGCTAGTATTTACACACCAGCAACAATTCCCATGAAAATTGCTCAAAAAACAGAATATAACTTGGACATGAATCATCGCAATATCATAGTGGTGTACTAGTATGTACACACCAGCAACAAAACTCATGAAAATTGCTCAAAAGCGGATATAATCGGACATGAATCACCGCAACAACATAGTGGTGTACTAGTATGCACATACGGCAACAAAACTCATGGAAATTGCTCAAAAACAACATAATTGGACATGAATCACTTTAATGAAGATAGTGGTGTACTAGTATGTACACACCAACAACAAAACTCATGAAAATTGCTCAAAAACAGAGACATAATCGGACATGAATCACGCAAAGATAGTGGTGCACGATTCGTACATATATCTGAAATCTCATAAAAATTGCTCAAAAACAGATAAACTCGGGACTTGAATTGTTACCTTTTTTTTTTTTTTCTTTTAACTGATGTTGAAGTCTTTGAAGGATTTGATTTCTTCTTAGGTGGTGATGTTTTTGAAGTTTCGTGCTTCAAATTGATGTTGAATCTTATAACGCTCTTTTCGATCTCGTCCTTATCGCAGAATGATGGAGTTGGGGATGAAATTGATGTTGAATCTTTTAATGCGACTTTGATCTCATTCTTGTTGATATTGATTTTTGAATTTCTTCTAAAAGAATCGATGGATTTTCTTCGCAGTTGATGTTGAATCTTCCAATTGTTGGTGTTGTTTTTCTTTGAAACTACTTTTTTCCTTTCAACATGATGTTCGATCTTCAACTCATCTAGGTGTTCGATTTGGGTTTTGATTAAACGTTTCCAATGATTTGAAGAATTTTTCTAGGGTTTGTCCCAAAATTTCTTCCAAGTTTTCCTTCTCGGTTTTAGTCTTGCAAAAGCAAAATGTGGAATTTAATGTTTTGTCCGTAACGCAACAATTTTTAATCAGTTTCTTTTTGAATCAAACGTGTCACAACCACGTTCATTGTGTCAGTTACAAAACTGATTCAATTCGTTGCTCGTGTGCTTTATTAAAAATGTGGGAAGGATAGCAGCGTCATTACACAATTTTTGGATTAAACTGTACCTAGTCAACTAGGTCTGGACTATTGCGTATTATTTGAGCCGGTTTTGGACTAAACCTTTTTTTCCCTTTAGGGTTATTGTTACTGCACAACGCCCGGTCACTATTAATGGATTCAGGTTATGGGATTCTAGCTACAAGAGATTAGGTTCAAGAGATTTAAGTTACTGAAGGTCTGGTATTTTTTGAAATCACTTTGTGTAACGTTTTTATGTCCTGTTTCGTGTCGTAACCTCAGACTTATGTCCTGTTTATTTATTAAAAAAAAGTACTATATGCTGCTGCATGGTTTGCAGTCAGATATTTTGACCACCAGTCAGATACACAATATGCCATCCAGGGTGTCCTTAAACACCTCATCTTCCGACACTAAGGACATGATTCAAAGCTCTGCCTAAGGTAAATAACCTTACTTCATCAAGTTATTCATATTATTTTGTTTGAAGAAAAGAAAAAAGTTATTCAAATTACAGTTCATGCACTTGGATACCGAATGAGTACTGTAGCATAAACCACTTCATAGACAAAGCCACCTACCGGACAACCAAAGCAAGTGTGACAGGTTACCATCACAAAAGCAGACTCTATGTACGCACTTACACAGGAAGCACGTCCGTTAACCTAGTTCATAAAATTACTACATTTGTATGCAAAATAGTAATACTCCTGTGACATTCATGAAACCTCCACTCTTGTAGGATAAGAATTCCACTGTTTGGGTAGACTAAATAGCGCATTTGGATACAGTTTTGCTTCTGACTTCTGCTTCTCCAGAAATAGAAGTCAGAAGCCCAGATATTTTGCTTCACAAAAAGTCGACTTTTCTGCTTCTAGAAGTCATTCTGAAATTCTACACCCAAACTGACTTCTTGTTTTTTTATTTCTAGAAGTCAAAAAGTTACTTCTGTATGTGTATCCAAACGCCCTAAAAAGCTTTTAATGGAGCAATTCCATCGAATACCATACCAGCTCATGCTCTAACCAGTCCCATTGTAGAAGATGTTGTTACCCAGATGACCAACTCGGCCACTCCTAATCAAACTTCAATAATAGGAGTCTTTTCCGTAAGACCCACTTAAGCCGCCTAACTAAATCTCGCCAATCGTTCATGTCATGTACATATGCCAGGTGCTTGAACCCCAGCCAAACACATATCACCTTTGGATGTTTGGGGGTTGTTAGTGTGATGATATAGTTATAAGCTAATAATGTCAGTAATCAAGACAAGATGCATTTAACTTGGATTTTTCCATTTAAGTCTCTTCATTTTGGGATAAAGAGATCATAATTTTCTATGAAGCAAGAAAATAAAACATGACCATCTCCATCATGATTGCTAAAAGCGGGTACCAGTGATGTTAAAGACGGGTACCAATCAAAAATCCGACGGTCAGGATTATTTTATCTTATATGATTTGGTACTCGCCCTTAGCAATCATGAATCTCCACGATCTTACTAATAAATAAATCAATACTGATTCTTTTTTATATTCTCAATGTGGTCGACACTTGCCGCTGGTTGTGATTCATCAATCATTTTCTCAAAATATATAATAACAGAGACATGTGGCTCAGTTGGTTGTCTCAGTTATTAATTGTTTGGTGTACTAACTGAGATATGTCGCATGTGGATCTTGCAATCTCGCATGGGACCTCACGCAAAAGAATACAGTATCTCTTTTGTGTGAGCTTTCCCGTTTGAACGCTCCAAGTTTGGTGCCTTGGTGCACAAATATCACCTGGATTCTATATCAACAGTCAACTCAATTACATTAGTAACATGGTATTCGAAAAATGAAATAAATTTGGAAGAATGTTCTTCCAATGCTCTTGAGACAGAATGGAAGAGGCAGATATCATTCTCTGCAGCATATAACCTCTCAGACTTAGGCTAATTGGTTTATTTCACTTTGCATTGACAGGACATGGAACTATGAATTTGATCTCCGAAAGAATCACATAACCTGAAGTGCATTGCATGAGGGCATGCAATATTGTTTTTCGACTTCAATGAAGTGAGAAACAAAAGAGACTTTTGTTGATCATTATGAATGATGGTATGCATTTAGGTCAATAGAAAGTTTAGTTTAAGATGGAATGAATGCACTTTAAGTTAAATTGCTAATGTAAGTGGTGGGTGGAGCGGTCCAGAAATCATCTTTGATTTTGTATGAGATTTGCTAATAGCCCATGTAGGGCTATAGAAGACGTCCAACCCACCACCAATCGGCGATTACAACTCAAAACAACAACATTAAATAGTTAAAGCTTAAGGCTTAGATAGCCGATGTGGGACTAATTTTTCTCCTTTAAGCTACCTTTCTTTCTTGCTCAGAAGCAAGCAAAATCATTTAGCCCTACTAAGGGTACTTCCCTTAATAAAGAAGAAGAAAACTTCCCTTTTTCTTCGTCGTCTTCATTCAGACACAAACTTAAGTCTTAAACATTTGGGGGTCAAGGACACAACAAAACCTCAAGGCAGATGCATATGGAAAAGGATTAAAAGGCAAAGAAAGTCATAAAGGATATCTCATCTGTGAAGACTGAAAATGGTATTTCTGTGAGATTTTGGCTGGATAAATGGAGAAATAACTCTTTGTCAAAAAAAAAATTAAAAAAAAAATGGAGAAATAACTCCACATTAAAGTCTGATTTTCCTAGAGCAGGTGGATTATTTCTTTCAAAAGCAACCCAAATGCTGCTGAACTAAGTGAATTGATCCAGGTGCTATCCTCTCTTGGTGACCCACCTACTCTTACTCATGGTCAGAATTCTCTCATCTGCAGTATTGCTCCTCCTTTTACTGCAAAAGATTGTTATGAATGGCCTTAGCTAAGAATGTTCCCTTATTTCATGTCAAAGAGCTATGGATTAAGTATGTCCGTCTAAGTTCCAGTGTTTCGTCTGGTTAGCTATTCAAAACTCGATACCTCAATAGGTGAGGTTGTAACATTCTTGAAACTGAGCGCTGTCTATGTCAACAACAAGAAGAGAGTCTAGCTCATTTATTACTCCACTGCAAGTTTACAAGAAAAAAATGGGATTAAACTTCTCAAAAGGCTACAAGATTCGGCGATTCCAGCTATCTCAACAGTGGATTGCTTGGAGCTCAAATAATGGAAGGAAGCTATGGCCATTGACGATATTCGCTATCTGCTGAACCATTTAGGGTGAAATAAATAGGAGGGTCATGACTAAAAAGACAGCAAGAAAAGAACAGGTGATCATAAATGAAGTTAAAGATTTTGCTTTTCCCCTGGGGTTCAGACCAAAATTGGTTTAGACTAGTATAGCTTTGGGACTGGAAAATAAAACAGTGTAAAGTGTAACTAGTTAAAAGTTTTCATTTTTGGGTTTTGGGTTTGGGATTCTCATTTTCGGGAGTTGTTTTTTTCTTTTTTACTAGTAATGAAAAAAAAAAAAAAACCTCAAGTGCATTGCTAGACTGTGCTGCAAGTAAAATCACTTCCTCTCTTTCAGTAGCTGCAGCTGTACACTATGCTGCTGCTTAGTTAGTAATCGCATATGTTGGCCACCAATCAGATATGCAATATGCCATCCAGCGTGTTCATAACACCCCATCTTCTTACACTAACAACATGATTCAATGCATTGCCAAAAGGCAATAGCAAGTAATTCAAGTTATTTTGTTATAAGAAAAGAAAAAAGTTTCTTCAAATTACAGTTCATGCACTTGGATACCCAATGCTGTAGCATAAACCAATTCACAGACAAAGCCACCTACCAGTCAACCAAAGCGAGTGTGACAGGTTACCATCACAAAAGCAGACTCCCCCAAGGCCGTGCACGCACTTACACAAGAAGCGCGTCCCTCAGCCTAGTTCATGAAATTACCACACTTGTTGTATAATCGTAAATTCGTAATACTCCTGTGACATTCAGTAAAACACCACTCTAGTGGGATAAGAACTCCACAGTTTGGGGTGGCGTTGAAGCTTTTAGTAGAGCAAGAGCAACTCTATCGAATATCATTTCATGCTCTAAACAGTGCCATTGTAGAAGATGTTGTTATCCAGATGGCCAACTCGGCCACTCCTAATCATAATTCAATGATAGTCTTCATCGAAAGACCCACTTAAGCCGTCTAAATAAATCTCGCCAATCGTTTATGTTCATACATGCCAGGTGGTAGAACCCCAGCCAAGCACATACCACTGTTGGATGTTTGGGGTTGTTAGTGTGATGATAGTTATAGGATAATAATTATCAGTAATCATGACAAGATGTAAGTTGGATTTCTCCATTTAAGTCTCTTTCACTGTGGGATAATGAGCTCATAATATCAATAATCAAGACGAGATGTAACCTGCATTTTTCCATTTAAGTCTCTCAATGTGGACGCTTGCCGGTTCCCACTGGTTGCAGTCCATCAAAAATATATAATAACAGAAGACGTGTATGTGGCTCAGTTACTTGTCTCAGTTGTTATAGGTATTGTTCGGTGTACTAACTGAGACATGTTGCTCTTGCAATCTCGCATGGGACCTTACACCCAAAAAAATTACTTAAGTATGAAAGTATAGCTCTTTTGGTTGGTGTGAGCATTCCCCTTTGACACTCCAAGTTTGGTGCCTTGGTGCACAAATATCACCTGGATTTTATAATCAACTCAATTACTATATCAGTAATCAGTAGTAACACTGTAATTTTGAAGAATGTTCTTGCAATGCTTTTGAAACGGAATGGAAGAGGCAAATATCAAACTCAGCAGCACAAACATAACCTCTCAGACTTGGGCTAATTGGTTTATTTCACTTTGCATTGACAAGACATGGAACTACGAATTTGGTCTCTGAAAGATTGACATAACCTGAAGTATGTGTCAAACAGAATTGCTGGACTCCGCAATTTCCATCCATGGTGTCCATACAAAAACAACGGCATGCATTCAATGCATTTCTCAAACTCCAAAGGTAGAAACCTTATATCAGAAATAGAATTTAAAGTACAGTTCATGCACTTGACCTGGATACCCATTGACTAGGATAAAACACTCGACAGACCAAAGCTGCATTACAGACAATCAGTGGGAGTGGGACACAGTTCACCATCACAAAAGCCACACGTATGAGACTCGTCCAAGACCATGGATGCAAATACTACATGGCTATGGAAACAACTCCTGTGACACTTCAAAAATATCCCACTCTTTTTTAAGGAGACCCCAACCAGGATCAATGGAGTGGGATAAGAACTCCCTTTGTTAAGGAGGAGGGGGATCCTTTAATGGAGCAAGTCCATCGAATACCAGCTCATGCTCTAACCAGTGACAGATGTTATTTAAACTTCAATGACAAATAAATGTCGCCAATCGATCGTGTTCATACATGCTGTAAATTGTTGTAGGCTTATAGCTACAATAAAGACAAGATGTAGCTTGGATTTTTCATTTTGTGGTGAGAAAATAAAAGATGACGAATGCCGTGATCTTACTATCAATAGCAATTCATTTTTTATTCTCGATTGAGACACCTGTCGGCTGCCACTAGTAATTAAATAATCTGCATTAAGTGAATTGGGAAATCCCATTGAATGCATTTGGTGCGGTAACTGAGACATGTGGCTCTCGCAATCTAGCATTGGGACCTCTCCCATAAACAACAGCTTTTTGTTTGGTTGGCGTGAGCTTTCCCGTTCGGCATTCTCGTGCCTTATGCACAAAAAATCACCTGGATCGTCCGTTCATTCCAGTAACTATTGCACGCAAGTGGGGGAGGGCAGGGCACACTAGGCCTGACAGACAACAGCAGCACCCGTCTGTCAGATATTACTTTTCCACTTTTAAGTCTTTATCTTTTGTGATATTGAATGAGATCTGGGACCTTTAGATCACAAACAACATGATGTGTTTCAGTTCTAGAACCAAACAGCATTTAATACTTGTTGCGTGTATATACTGCAAGTACTAACTACTAACTACCCAAACATAGCTGTGTAATGTGTATAAAACATGCAAAATGAAAGATATAAATAGGAACATCCATCTTCTCTTTTAGCATTCAAAAACCAATACCAAACTTAATCAATCATGTCTCACCCAATACACCAAGCTAATGAAAACAATCCTTTTGGAAACTTAACAAAAGATGAGTTCTACAAAAAACACCAGATTCTACACAAACAAAGTTTCATGTTGAACAAGAGAAACATGAAAATATTCACACAAAAATGGGTACCGGATTCCATTGCACCGACGCGATTGAGAGGAGTTGTTGCTATGATCCATGGCTATAAGACTGAGAGTACTTGGATATTTGAATTAACTGCGGTAGCTATTGCGAAGTTGGGGTTTATAGTATGTTCATTGGATATTCAAGGTCATGGTTACTCTGAAGGATTGCAGGGTCATATTCCAAATATTCAACATGTTATAGATGATTGTACAAAATATTTCGACTTCGTAAAATGTGAGTATCCAAAGTTACCGTCTTTTCTTTACGGAGAATCATTAGGAGGTGCAATCGCTACGCTGATTGTATTAAAACAGAAGGGGAGCTGGAATGGGTTGGTTTTGAATGGAGCATTATGTGGAATTTCAAACAAGTTTAAACCTGTTTGGCCAGTAGAGCATTTTCTTCCACTGGCCGCTTTCTTAGCCCCTAACTGGAGAATTGTGGTATCGAAACCACTAAAGAGTAAATCATATAAAGAAGAATGGAAGAGAAACTTAGTTTCTAATAATCCTAATCGCCGAATTCATGGTAAACCACCTGCAGCTACTGCACTTGAATTTACTAGGATTTGTGAAGTAGTTAGGAAGAGAAGTCATGAGCTTGAACTTCCCTTGCTAATAGTTCATGGTCAAGATGATTTAGTTAGTGATTCAAACTCTGCTAAACTGGTTTATGAATCATCAAAGAGTACCGATAAAACTCTTAAGATATATCCTGGTATGTGGCATATGTTGATTGGAGAGCCTAAAGAGAATGTCGATTTAGTTTTTGAAACGATTTTTTCGTGGCTGCAAGATCGAGCTGATAAAATTGTTGTTAATACTACAAAAACAGCATCAACTGCTTATTAATGCAGAGATCTGAAGTTTGTTAGTGTATGAAATATTCATTATAAAAATTCTTTCCTTTGTGTTGAACTATAAAAACGACACCCACTGCTTATAATGCAGAAATATGGTCTTTGTTTGTGTATGAATATGCAATATAATCATTCTGTATGAATAGCAATACAGATATCCAATCTCCATTTGTAGCTAATTTGTACCAGTGTTCAATGCAATCTAGAGCTGCAACCATGTTCTCCTGCTAAACAAATCAACAAAAAAAAAATCATAAAAATTTGAGATGCGAAATGCTGAGAAAATGAGAATATACACTAGTATGACCGTTTCCACGGTGGGAGGGCCGACCGAAGAAGAATCTGAAGATGGGGTTTGTCTGCGACTATTGTTGTCCCGTTTAAGAAAATGTGATACTTTCACCCCGTTTCCGAAAAAGTGATATTTTCGTCTTGTTTCGGGAAAAAGTGATACTTTCTCCCCGTTTCAGAAAAAGTGATACTTTTTTCTGAAACAGAGCGAAAATATCATTTTTTCTGAAACAGAGCGAAAGTATCACTTTTTCCGAAACAGAGTGAAAGTATCACTTTTCCTGAAACGGGATGTGAAAGTATCACCTTTTCTTAAACGGAAAATTAGTCGATCCATAAACCAAAATATAGTTGAATGATGTGTTATGCATCCTTTGTGGTGGTTTGCATAATGACTATGCATTCAATTTTCGAGAATTGTACCTAAAACGAAATTATCATTTTTTTTGAAACAGAGGGAGTACATCGTTTTATTAGTTGCAACGGAAAATTAGTTAATGAATAAACCAAAATTTTGTTACATAAACTATTATGTATCCTTTATGGTGGTTTGCATAATGGATATACACTTAATTTTCTAAAACTGTGCCTAAAATGATAAATACCTCTGAATTTTTCGTAAAAACTCAAAATTTGATATTGTTGGCATCAAAAAAAAAAAATTTGATATTGTTGTTTGTGCTCGTTGAATAAGTTTTTTTAATAGCTTTCCAACGAGATAAAATTTGTAAAATTCCAAGATGCAGATTTTTAGATATGTTATATATAAAAGTTTGTTGTCCAATTATAGCCTGAAAAAATAGGATACACAAGGATTTATAGTAATTAGACTAAACGGGAGGGACATTTTTGGTTTTTCGGCCCTAACCATTTCCAATCTTTTTGTGTCAATTGATCACTTACATTTTACAAAAAAGTGGCCATATAAAGGTCCTCCCTCATTTCGCTCGGCCGGCCCAACTATTGTAAATCAAAACCCTCTGACTAAGAGCCAAATCTTAAATTGTTCCGAAATTTATCCATTTCATGATAGTTTCCTTTCCTTTGGTAATGTCATGCACTCATGCTATAAAACTGATTGCATATACACAAATGCTACAATGTTACTCTAATGACTAAAAATCTAGGAAATTAGATAAAATTAAGTTTCTGAGCTACTTCAAAATCTTATTTTAGATTCCAGAACCACACAATTTAACCCCGCCTAATTGAATAGTCAATTATGACGACAATCGATAAAATGAAATAATCCGAGGGTTACTACTAAGTTTCATGTAGCTTTATAGAAAGTGATTTATCATTGCGTTCAAGAAATTGGCCAACTCATGGGTTCTGATCTACAATTGGGACTGGTTAAGGGTATAAGATCCTCCTATAGAACTAGAGACAATTGCCCAACTGATTCTCATCTTTGCAGATGGAGCAAACCAGACGTTATAGACATAAACTTGAACTTTGATGCAGCAATAGTCAAGCATAACGAAACTATAGGTATTGAACTGATAATACATGACGCTGCAGGTACAAGCCATGGAGCTAGAAGGTCATCAGCTGAAGCAATGGACCTGGAATAGGCAGAAGCATTGATGCAATGGAAACATTAAGATGGGATAAAGATAAAGGCATTGAACACCTATATTTGGAGGGAGATAACCTCAGAGTTATTTATGCGATAAATGCGGAAAAAAAATATATAATCAGTTTTGCCACATAGAAATGTTGTTTTGTCCATCGGGGAGCCAATAATGCAGCTGATTTGATTACGAAAAGCTCTTCATTAGATCCAATTCAAGTTTGTAGTTTTTTCATTCTTAATGAAATTCCTTTTCCTATATTTTTTTTTAAAATGGTTTAAGATAAGAAAATCGGAGTAGGTTATTTCCACCAAATCTAATCTGTTTATTCTGTTGTGGGCTTCATCAACAAGCTCAAACTTAAACATAATTTCACAACATAAACATAAGTAGATTTTGGCTAAGAATCTTCTCTTAAATAGTCATTCAAGTTTTTCAACCGACCATTCTCAAAAAATTCCTAAAGTAAAATCATGCCGATATATAAAAAAATAGTTTTTCTTTTCATAAAATAAAAAAGAAAATCAATGTATAACAATATCACCTTTACGAATCTTAACCAACCACTGTAATCCCTAATGCAAATTCTCTCCTCTTTTTTTTAATCTAACCACGATTAGTGTCTAAAATTTGTAATTATATCTCAATTTCTCAACTTAATCAAAAACAAAGCTTGGATTTAAAACAACTTAAATAATACAAAGGTTGGGATCCTAGGACAATTATTTTGGCAAAACATTTCAACAAACATTATTGTCCGTTGGATCAAACTATATCATATGGCTATGAATACAAGTAATATTGCAACCAAATCTATCCAAACATTGATGGGCTTAAGCCAAGCGAGCAACCAGATATTTTATAATCTAAGAAAAAAAAGATATTCAGTAATATCTAAGGGTGCACACGGTACGGTTCGGCTCGGTTCTTGACGAGACCGAGTACCTATACCTCTCTAACCTCGGTTCCTATTTTTTGGACCGGTACCTGTACCCCGTACCTCGGTTCCAGTACTATTCGGGACTAATACGGTACCAGGTACGGTTCTGGTACCAGTCACGGTTCTTGTGAATAAATGATATATTGATATATCGACTGCCAGCCACTTTGGTTATTATATGATTGTAGAACGCACCCTGGAACCATCGTATGTTGATGAATGTTTGGGGCGCCTTGCGTCGCTATTGGAACTCCCTTCAAATTAACGTAATGATAAATCAGTAACATGATCAGGCATAAATATCTTACATTAAAAACGACAACCATGTAAAAGAAAAAACTATTTTTATTAACCATTACTTGCTGCATTTATTGGGACGTGTTTCGGATTTCCTGATGCACATTGACATTCATTAGTTAGAGAACTTTATAGAAGATCATATCTAAAAC
Source organism: Papaver bracteatum (assembly GCA_023529315.1). Lineage (NCBI taxonomy): Eukaryota > Viridiplantae > Streptophyta > Magnoliopsida > Ranunculales > Papaveraceae > Papaver > Papaver bracteatum. Next base: position 31,725 of record JAJJWX010005330.1, read on the forward strand.
TTATGGACACAGTTAAGTACCATCTAATTAGTGTTATTAATTCAATGTACGTAATCCCGGGGGATAGGAATGTTCTAGACAATTAGTCTTCTGTGCATGTAATAGTAGGATCCATCAAGTGCCTCCGGCTTTTGTCACTTGCCACGATTATCTCTAGCCGCATTGAATTCTCAAATTGAGAAAGACTAATGTGGCTGGCTGAGGAGAAAATGATAATGATGTAGTACCAACTCCATAGTCTGGCGAAAGTAAGCTGTATGACATTACATGGGTGAGCAATGGTACATTCTTCTTAAAATCTACTTAATATCCGATCCCACAATACAATACGCAATAGGTGTGGATCCAGGGAAAGCCACTGGATAGTGGATACTCTACTCATTTTTCCTTATCTTCTAGTTGATCACAATATTCAAGAAGTTCATATTCATTAGAGTATCCACATTGGTACACTAACATGGTATGGTATCTTTATTTTTACATATTCAGTACAAACTGCTGTCGCATATTGATTGGCTTTAAAGAATACTCCTGGTTTAGTGTTATTGGTCATTGCAAAGGCGTTGAAATCTTCTGCTGGGATGCTGAAAATAAGTTACGGACTTGACACGGTACATTCGGTCCGGGACGTTACGGGACCAGGGCAGGACCGTGTACCTGTACCTGTTTAGCCCCGGTTCCTATTTTTTGGACCGGTACCTGTACCCCTTCTTCGGTTCGGTACAAAAATAGGTACGGTTCCACCGGTTCCGGGACAGTCCGTCGATCCGGCTCGGTTCCTGTGCACCCTTAGTAATATCAGAATATATTAGCGCGTCATTGAGGATGCCAATTACATTACTGTGGAAAATCTCCACATTCCTTCATTTGATTTCTTAATCACAAAGGATATTAAAAAAACAGTGTCAAGCAGCTCTTCCGAAGAGATATTTTTTAACTTCTCATTCTGTGGAATACTAATACACAAGACCAGATCCTAGTTAGCAATTCGTGATTCGTCAAACGTACGGAACGGCAATCGTACGAGTATTATTCGGATTTATAAATGTTGAATTCGGTCAAAAATCCGGTCAACAGATCGCGAGTCGGTGATGAGTTCGAACGGATACGACGTGTATAATTCGTTTTGAGATATGAAATCGGTACCTGAAAATTCAGTACGTATTTACGCCAAAAAAAAAGATTAAATATTATGAGATAACATGTTGGGTCTCATTTTTGTATCTAATATGTGTATATATAAAATATATGTAACCATGATACCAAAAACTTGATGGCTCAGTGGAGTGAATCCCATTATGGCACCTAAATGTCGCGACTTCGAATCCCTGTGATACCTTTTTGGGGGGAAAAAGTTATAAAAGGGTACTTGGGCTTCAAAAGAGGCTCTTTAGTTAGCCCAATGTCTGCTTGAGACAATTGGGTCTATTGCACAGAGATCATATTGGGCCGAACCAATGCGCCGTTTTACCGGAACGTAAAAAGACGCGCATAATTGGAAAAGCCGAGAAAGTCATGGCGTCTTGACTACGGAGTTTCAGTTGTACGCCCGTATAAATCGGGAACGTTTGGTACGCAATAATTCGCGAATCATTCGCGAATGATTCGCCGAATTGCTAACTAGGGACCAGATTAGAAACACTTGGTGAAATATTAATAAGATACAATATATATATATATATAATACAACTAAGTTGCTAGCTTGCAGTACAGTATATTGGAGGATAAAAGTATGAAAATGAGGAGAATGTGGTACGTTCAAATGGGATAGGTAATGTGCGCCCTAATTCCAAGTAAGATAGACGTTGGAAAATTGAATTTGATTTTTGTTATGAATGGAAAATTCATTTGGCTAGTACCTTATTGGATTTGGGTGTTGGGTTGTATTAGTGGGATTAATCTTAAATTGGCCTATTAATTAGTTAGGTTAAGTTAGTTTCATATTGGAAACCAACATAAACCTAAAAAGAGACGCAACCCTTAGGAATTCAAGTTGGAATTCGAAAGACACTACCTTTGAGAAGTCCTTGAAACATCATGATTCCCCATTGGAGATGTACTTGAAGCATCATGATTCTTCATTGAAAAGGTACTAGTAATTTCTATAAATACCCTGCACACACTTAGAAATCAAATCAATCAGAAAACCAATAATCATCCTCTTTCATTCAATAAAAAAAATCAAGTTTGTGTCAATTAAGAGAGTTCATCACTTTAAGTTTGGTTCGCCGTTTCTCGGAGTTTGGAGTGCTACTACATCGAGAAGATAGTCGTTGTATTCTGGGGGAAATACATCGATACTCCGTAAGCACCAGTACAGGGTGAACTTGTCTTAAGGCTAGGGGATATAATCCTTGCCTTGACTTTTGTTTGGTCTAATTAGGGTTGCATTTTTATTCTTTTATATTTCTTATTGCAGTATATACACAAGATTGCCAACAATGGAAATGAAATTGTCAGTTCCATGAGAAAGTTAATAACTCATACCCAGTTACCGACACACTACCTCCATTTCAACAACAAGAAAAGGTTGGTTTCATGTAAACATTACACATGAAACCAGCCTATATTATTTTGAAACAGAGGGAGTATATATATGATTCATAATCACATATATCAGTAGTATCAGAGAGAAAATATGTTCCTTGTTTCCTCGTGGTAATTAACCAATCATGTGAGAGAAATAGGATGGAAATATATTTTGGTAGTTGCAAATATATTTGGGAAACATTGGTTGCGATATTATTTGTATTCACATCCATAGGATATAGTGTAATCTCACGGACATCAATGTTTTCTTAAAATTTTTCCCACGATCTCAACTCGGCTACAAATTTTAGTTCTTCTACATCCTCTTCTTTGTTGCTTTATTGTACTAATGAAAACAATCCTTTTAGAAACTTAACACGAGATGAGTTCTACAAAAAAATACCAAATTTTACACAAACAAAGCTTCATGTTGAGCAAGAGAAACATGAAAATATTCACACAAAAATAGGTACCAGATTCCATTGTACCAACGCATTTGGGAGGAGTTGTTGCTATTATCTATAAATATAAAACTGAGAGTACTTGGATATTTGAATTACTGTGTTAGCTATTGCGAAGTTGGGGTTCATTGTATTCTCATTAGATATTCAAGGTCATGGTTACTCTGAAGGGTTGTCGGGTCATATTCCTAGTATTCAATTTGTTAGAGATGATTGTACTAAATTTTTCGATTCAGTAAAAAATGAGTATCCAGAGTTACCGTCTTTTCTATACGCTACATTGATTGTACTAGAACGGTAGGGGAACTGGAACATTTTGGTTTTGAATTGAGCATTATGTATAATTTCAAACAGTTTAAACATGTTTGTCCACTAGAGCATTTTCTTCCATTGGAAGCTTTTGTAGCCCCTATTTGGAGAATTGTAACTTTATATCATGAATGACATATCTCTCAAACTATGTTATAGATATTTGTAACTTTATATCATTGGAAAACATTTTAAAGTGCATACTTGACGAATATAAACATGGTTTACTCCCTCATTTTTTTATCATCTACATTTTGTTTTCGTTTGTCTTTTTTATCATCTGCCTTGCTCTGGATATAGACATATTTTTTCCTTAAACTATCAAATATACCCTTTATTTTTATAATCATAAAATTATTTTTATATAAACTTAATCAAAAAGCTTAAATAGCATTGAAAACACTGGGGGTACAAAAATACACCACCAACTTTTTCATAGGAAATATGAATGGACAAACTTTACACAACTCCGAGAGTACAAAAAAAAAAAACTCAATCAAGGAAAGTGTTTAGACTTATATCTCTATCTATTTTTTTATTAGAACGTTTACATAATTGAATCCGTGAACCTAATTATAAAGAGAGTTCTTGGACGGTACCAAAGAACAATATCCAAGGATCAATCAAGTCGTATCCAACAAACTAGGTCGGACGTATCTACCGTGATTGATCAACGCACAACCTATGATATTTCAATTATAAAGATAAACAATATAATGCGGAAAAGGAAATAACACAGACACCAGAAATTTTGTTAACGAGGAAACCACAAATGCAAAAAAACCCCGGGACCTAGTCGATATTGAACATCAAACTTTATTAAGCCGCTACAGGGACTAACATACTATCAATTAACTTCGGTTTGGAATGTAGTTGAGCCCTAAATGGAAATCCACTGATTAAGGTACAATCATGTTCCTTACGCCTCTTGAATCCCAGCAGTATTCTGCGCAATTGATTACCTTAGATGATGTCACACCAACTAAGAGTTGATTCAACTCAATTGAAGACTTTAAATCAAATCTACCTCCCACATATTAAGCATATAATTGATTTCCTGATTTACAATCGAAACGGAAGATCAGATCAAACGTAGGAACAAGGTGATGGAAATCGCTAACAATTTTACAGAAGTCTAGCTATCCTAAAAATCCGGACTTATGCAATCCGAAGTGCAACCTAGATTATTATTCACCTCACAAGTATTAAACTTACGGAATCATAAAGTTTGAGACGAAGAAAACTTTGTGATTTATATCTATCTTGTTCAAGTGATAAACCAACAATCGAAAAAGATCAGGATACACAAGTTATCAAGATAAAGATAACTGGATCTAGCTTCACGAATCCCAATGAAGTCTTTGACAGTCACTAAACCATAAAAGGGTTTCTGGAGAGGGAGACTCTAGATACAACTAGGATACACCAAAAAGTAATGTCAGGATTTAAAAATCCCAGTTGCCAAGATTTCTTCTATAGATATTCAAAGCATGTTGTACTTTAGGTTTAAGCTAAGATAGCTTTGGACCAAGCAAAAAATATTCACAGTTAGATGAAAACTTTGACTCTTATTCACATAAACAAGATATACACTTTAGTTAGGTAAACCGTAATTGAACCGTGTACAAAAACTATGTCCAACATGGTTAGCCGAAACTAGCCGATTTGAACTTAAAAGGTTAACACTCATTTTCATGAACACAGAGACATTGACCTTGAGTCACAATCATGTGATCAAATAAGTCTAGTGTATTTATAGAGAATTGATCAAATGTAAATTATCTCATAGAAATAATTTAATCGCAATTGAATCATGATCGACATAGTTGGTAAATGCACAAAGTACAAATACTTGAGTCATTCGTGAATCGGCTGAGTGATGGTACGCGGACCGATTTGAAAATTTATAAGTAAATCCAAGTTCCGAAGTTGTGATGAAAATTTTAGGTTCAATGTACTAGGTTGCAAACTTAGGTGCAATAATAAGTTTGGAGTTGACAAAACTTTTTTAGTTCACGTACCGGTTTGAAAACTTAATACTTTAACCAGTTCCGAATTTCACATAAACTTTTAGTTTGCGTAGCGGTTTGGAGTACTAAACTGATTCTAGAACATAGGATTTGTATTGGTTAGCATACCTGTTTGAATACTTAACCCGGTTCCCTTACCACGGTTCAAAATGGTTTGCATAAAAATATGCATACCTATCCGGTTCGCGAAACAAAAATATTTTCCCATGATGTGCATACGAATATGCGTATCACACAAATGCGAAAGTCGATATATAGCTGCTCGCTACATGTACGAGTACATGTAATACGGATTCGTACGTATAATATTTTTCTCGTTTGTAAGACTGATAACACTTGTCTTGTATTAGAATATAGTAGTTCTATATTTCTCTAAATCAGTTCGAAACATTCCCAAATAACATTAATGACACATATCACTTTTCTCCACCGAATTGATCAAGTATGACCAAATATTTATTAAACTTAGTCATAATATTTCAAGAAATTCGTAAACTAAATAATTAGTTCTCAACTCGAAATTCTTGTCTATGCAAGGCAGGTCTAATTATTTATGTGACAAACGTCTCAAGGATAGAAAAGTGAATATAACTTGAGAAATAGGTGATTCAATCTTCACTTACCTTTTGTTCATGTAGTTCTCCAAAATCTTCGGTTGATCTTTGCCTTCAAACGGTAGAACGCAAATGATGACTGGTTGATTTCTCAACCACCACCATCCTAGACCTAGACTTAACTAATTGTAGACTATAAATCAAGATATAGTTTTGACAACTAAATTTGACAACAAGCTTGATATAGCAACACTTGTGAGTTCGACCGAGAAATGCTCTAACAAGTATCACTATATATAAGGGAAAAAATGTATTCAATATCATTCATATTAATCGCCATTCCCTTTTTAAATAAAAATATTTATTGTTAGAGCATAGCTCGGTTGAACCCACCAAGCATTGGTATTTCAAGTTTGGTTGTCATATTTTAGTATCAAAACTCATATAGAGTCGCTTGATTAAATACTAGAGTCAACTTCGTTTAGGTTAGACTAGAAAGTCTAGGAATGTTGAGACGTACAAGTATTACTCGAATACTTGAAGAATGAAAAAAGTGAATACAATGAAGACATCATCCTTCCACTTGAGGTGAGTAATATTGATTTGATCTTGTTTCCATTCCTAACGTATCTTTCAAGTTGTGCTACATTGAAAACATAACATGCGAAGTTGTATATATTTTATATAAAACTCTAGTGATGAGACTTGGTTATAACAGTATGATCAAAGTATAAAGGAAAACATATTACGAAGTATAAAAGGTTATCCTTTGGAACTTCGTAAATACGACATCGATATAATCTGTATATAGTTATTTGATTATGTGTGCATTATATAGGCATGATTTCATCCTAGAAAACTATATATGTTTAATTACATTATGAAAAAATGAGGGTCTATCAACCACACCTAATATTTCGATTAGTAATCTGTATGGACAAACTCCGAGTTACTTTCTAGAGAATCAACTAGACAGTGGGACTCAATCTAGATAGAAATATCTCAAGGAGTTATTATCTCAATCTCTCAATTTGATCTTTACTCAAGCAAATAGAAATCCATGAGTCTTTATCAAGAAAATAACTTGGATAGTACCAAAGACCAATATCCAAGTGTCAATCCATTTAAATCAACAACCAAAAGGTCGGATATTCTAATTGATTGAACAATGCACAACCTGTATTATCTCGATTATATAACAAAATATAAGGCGGAAAAGAAATAACACAAACACCAGAATTTTGTTAACGAGGAAATCACAAATGCAGAAAAACCCCAGGACCTAGTCCAGATTAAACATATTTGTATTAAGCCGCTACAGAAATTAGCCTACTCCAAGCTAACTTGATCGGACCGTAGTTGAACCCCAATCGATTTCACATTGATCCAAGGTACAGTTATGATCTTACGTCCCATCCAGCCCGAGATACTACGACTTGATTCTCTTAGCTGATCTCACCCACAACCAAGAGTTTGTCATGGACCCAAAGTAGAAGACCTTAATAAACAAATCAGTATCACGAAAAAGTCTGATAATAGATAAATTCTTCTCCACGAATATACCTCTGAGTTTTGTTCCGTCTTTTGATAAATCAAGGTGAACATGAACCAATTGATAAAACCAAACTTATATTCTCGAAGAAACATTCGGCTTTATCAATTACCTCACAATAGTCTTAATGTCGGCGTAGCAAAAAAATATTATCGAATCACAAACGATGAGACTAAGTGTTTGTAACTACTTTTATATCTTGCCTATCGGAGATAGAAATCTCAAGCCAATAATTACAATTGTGCTAAATGCGATGGAAACGCAAAGATCAGATCACACTACTACAAAAAAAGTAGTATTATCAAATTTACACAATCGATGAAGTCTTTAAGTCGTTAACCTGGTTTTTGAAGAAGAAAACCAAAGGTTAAAATAGAATCGACTCTAGCTTAGCAAAACTAGTATCACACAGAATGTGGGGATTAGGTTTCCAGGTTGCAAGTTCTCCCTCATATAGTCTCTCAAATGGGGGTTTGCAATCAATGTTAGCTTACTAACAAAGCATTCAATATTCACCATTAGAATAAAACCGATTAGATTCAAGATAATATTTATCAACGTTAGATCGAAAACATAGCTTGTTAAAGACACACGTAATGCACGTTTCTAGGCTTGTATAACCATACCCAAACTTGTACATTATTGGATTTCAATAGTTAAAAAGGTTAACCACATGATAACTTTCATATCAACCATATTCTTCTTCACCATAACTAGTCCAAATGACTCAAATGAACTAGTTAGAGAGTTGTTCAATTTCTTAGATCTTTATGTACTACACAAGACACAATCGAAGCAAAAGCGATGTGATTCACACAAGATCGATTCATGAACTATAAATCCACGGTTTGCAATAAAAATCCTTAGTTTATTAAGATAAGTTCACAAACATTGTTTTTAGACATAACCTACTCAAGTTCCCGGATGGAGTTTTACAAACTCACAGAAATTCTCGATCGAGAACTTGACCATTTGCGGGATCGAGTTCGTTGACCGAAGCTCACGTGACATCTCGATTTACTTGATCAACAAAGTTCGTAAAACTTTGGTTCAAGGAACAAGGACTTATACATATATGTGTTTCCACAACAATTCTTATATCCTCCAATGGTTATATTGTCTAAACTCTCATTTCAATCATTGAAATATTCTCAGAGGGCGTTATATAGTTGTTATTCACAAACTATTTTTCGTCAGAGAAATTTTCAAAGTTATTGAAACATAACATGACTTTTGTCACTAGGTAAAGATGAACTTGGCTAAAGTAGAAAAGCTTTACCAACACATATTTCAAGAAATAGATAAGCTAGATATATCATTTCGAAATACCACATGTGTATAATCTTAGTCTATATAGTAAAACAACTTTTGTCTCAAGATATGAGATAAGTAGATATACTTTTGAGTGATAGATAAGTTCAAGTCTCCACATACCTTTTAGTCGATGAAGATCCTTTGGTTCCTTAAGTAGTCATTCGTCTTGTATTATGATCGCTCATGGAGTTCAAGAGCTCAACTAAACTTTTTATCCTTTTCCAAGACCTTAGCTATAGTAGACTAGCTAGAAATCAAGACTTTATAGTTTTGATCACTAACATTGACAAATATGCTTGAGATAGCAATGCATGCGAGTTAAATTTGATTATTGCTCTAACAATCTCCCCATTGTCAATTTTAGTGGCAAAACTATTAATACATATGGAATACAAAAAATATATAAATAAACTTTGTAGATTCTATTCCACATGTCGTCTAATCTTCAACATTACTTGAAATCTTAAATCACTTCCAAGTACTCCAATGATCCCAAAGGTTGTAAGTTTAGCATCATCGTTGATGAAAATCCATAGTTATAACAACGAGAAAACAAGAGTTCTCAATCATTGTTATAAAGTGTCATAGTATCATTACTCAAGCGTTAAAGTCCAATTATATCACAAATTTAACAACAATACTATGGTGATACGTCACTCCCACTTAGTGTACTCCATCTCACATGGAAGCCACTCCCCTTACATAATGATCCTAAAACCATATGTATTTGAACTACAATAATTATCCCATTTTTGTCAATAAAATTTGCAAAGGTACAAGAACGGATCCTAATGAAATTTGAGAAGAGACATTTCATGACCA